>QAXH01006683.1:10469-30144 GCA_004335635.1 Chloromonas sp. AAM2 | reverse complement strand
TGTGGTCGACTTTAAATCCGACTGAGGCGTAACATTCGCGCAACAGTGATCGACTTTGGATCCAATTGAGGCGTCGCCGATGATGTTTGAATCTGGATTCGACCAATGCTCGACAGTCTTGCAGATGTGGTCGACTTTGAATCCGACCGAGGCGTAACGGTCTCGCAATGGTGGTCAACTCCGAATCCAACCGAGGCACAGCAGTCACGCAAAGTCGACTTTGAAATCGGGCTGAGGCATATCAGTCGTGCAGTGGTTGTCGACTTGGGGATCCGACCGAAGCGCGAACCAAGTTGCACAACTTCGATCAATGCTTGCGTTCATTGCTAAACGTTTCGGCTTCGCCCAATGTTTTCCAGCACTGTTCCTTTTTCCATTTTTTGAAGTAGCCTTGGTACAGCAAGCTCTGTTGCCTGTTGCGGACGCACTCAATGCAATGGCTCAGCGGGCAGCCAACCGCCATCGGCTTCTCGAGCTGAATAACATGATTAACGCGTACAATGTGGTATGAATTTCAACGAAGCCGCTCAAACACTGTTTCCGTTGCAACACACGATTTACAACTCACCTGAAGGGGTTGTGATTCGCTTAGATTTGATAGCAGCGCTGGCGCTCGGAGTGTTTTGTGTCGATCGTGCTCGAGGCCGCATGGGCGCATCAGCATCACCTTTGGCGTCGCCTTTGAGATTGTCACCTGAAACCACAAGGCCAAAGTCGTCTGTTTCCACCCATCGAAGACTGACGAGAACACCACCAGACACTGGAAAGTTAGATGCTCGAACATATATGCGATGATGTGCGGCACAAGCGACTCGCAGATGCTGGTCGAAACCTGGTTTGCGCAGGCCAAACACGGAGAACAGCGCAGACCGACAATCAACAGTTATAAATCCGAACCAGACCACTCTTGAATCTGTCAATGTTGCTTGTGAGGCTGTTTCTAACTGACCTGCTCGCTTGGTCCGGTGTGCACATACAAATGGGTGCCTATCCATGGGCACGTCCTGAAATGAATGAATGAAAACGGCACATGCAATGGGTACGTCCATGCAAACGTGCATGTGCATGGGCACGTGACATACCTGGCCTTTCTGTGCCCGGGGCCCATGTGATGCGACGGTGCGACCGCGGCCGCTCATCCCTGAAGGACAGGTAAGCAAGCAAAGAAGATGCCGTATTCATTGCGAGCACTGGTTGCGAGCGACAAACAAGATGTGCCAGTATCGCCGCAAGCACAACTGTATCATTTACGCAACAAACGACTAGTTGAGGAGTAGGAGAGAGGTGGTGCCAGAGCATCCCAATGGGCCCGACGGCACCGAGATGGCATAAAGGGGGATTGGACCCTTTTTCCTGTTACATGGGGGTTGGCCTCCTTACTTGCGCCCACCGGCGTCCCCTTTTTTGCTTTGTTTCGACTGGTGGAGCATGGGAGCACTATGGCTAACTCGCAACAGCACAGGCCACCTACTTTCGTTTCTGTGGTTTGCAACGCTGCCTTGGTCAGACCTGCGACTGCCTTGTGATTCTGATGCTGACGACAGTAGGCAACCCACCCAAAGCTGGAGCTAAGGCGCCCACATACAACCCACATATAAGAAATTCGCATTCAGGTATCAGCCATTGGGATCGCATGTGACTCGCTCAACTCTCACTGGTGGATCATCGCAAAACAATCCAGGCCATTTCAAACCACAGCAGACGATAAAAACACGAGCTCCGCTCTACACAGTAATCAGTACGTTCAAGATACTTGGCCGTCGACATGTAATTCAAAGAGATACACAGGCATGCAAGGGGCCACGACCAGGCCAACTCTAGGTATTGCACTAGGTTGTACGTTTACGTACACGTCATAGCTTGTACACGGGCTCGTGACTCACTGGTGCTCGGCCTCCCCATTGGCGTCTGCTTGGCGCTTCCTGCTACCCGACTCGCCAGGAGGGCTGTCCTGGTCTTCTTTCCTCATCCTGTTGCAGGCACCACGTGGACAGAAACGGCCAATGATAACAGTACTTCACAATGACTGCCCAAAAACCCTAATCGTATAAGCGAGAGAAAGGGCAAACGATCTCGAGAAACGTTCTGATAACAACAATGCATCACGAAACTTGACTGGCTACAGTTTTCATTTGTATACGCGAAAGCAGAAAAATCAGCAAATTGAAATGATGTGTCGCATTTCGAAACCTCGACTGAGACAATCAACTGGCATCTCGTGTCTCTAAGTTTCTGCTCCAACCATGGGGTGCAGTGCAGTTAGAAATTCAAGAAGCCAAACGCGAACCCTGTTTTCTGGCCCCCTTGACAGCATGCATGATCGGACGACTTGACGTCACGTCCTGTCCGCAGTGTCGCACATTCGATCGCCTGACTTGAATTCCAGAATTCGATCGCCTTGCCTGATTCCAAGCTGTCGATCGCCTTACCCGATCTCCAAGCTGTCGATCGCCTTACCTGATCTCCAAGCTGTCGATCGCCTTACCTGATCTCCAAGCTGTCGATCGCCTTAACTGATCTCCAAGCTGTCGATCGGCTTAACTGATCTCCAAGCTGTCGATCGCCTTAACTGATCTCCAAGCTGTCGATCGCCTGACTTGATTTCCAAGCTGTCGATCGCCTGACCTGATTTCCAAGCTGTCGATCGCCTTACCTGATTTCCAAGCTGTCGATTAGCTTCCTGGTCGAGCCCCTCTTGGTGTCCCTGCCGTTCTCGGACGCGATCAAGGGGTGGAAGTAGTGCATCCGCCACATGTCGGGCGTCTTGTTCCGGCCAGCGTAGGCCTTCCCAGCCTGCGTACACAAACAGCGCAACAAAGTGATGCTGCTGCGGTTGGGGAGGAGCAGAGGCAGGTGAGCCGCTGCGCAGCCGACCTGCTACAGCTCAGTGCGGAGGGTAAGCGCATCAGCCCACACCTCAAAAACTGGTTACACGCAATTGATGGTTGGCGATAATGCAACTTGTCATGCATGTCCGTGAAACAGACCATTCAGCGTGTGCCTGAGCACACACACGACGTGTAGTAGTCTTGCCTTTGTCTCTCAGGTCGTGAGATTGTGTACCAAGAAAGATGAGACAGAACCCAGGGTGCGTGGCAGGGACACTGTAGGATTCAATTGCACGTCCCACGGAGAGTACGTCTACGAAGAGACTGTGTCGAAGAGGTTATTGCCATGCTAGTCCAGCTGACCGCACACTTAGGTTGTATGTTTACTGCAACTCGGCTTGGCGGGTTCAACTCGCAAGCAATGGCAGCAGCACTAAAGCAGTTTGCACAGTCAGCTGCCTCACAGAGCACCATGCAGTGGGTGGGCACAAGGGTTGTGGCATGACGCATGTGTTGCATGGCGCCTACATGTCAAGCGATGTGCCCAGCCCGTGCTGTTAATCGCTGACCCATCATTTGTTCGACTCACATAGGCCAGTGAGGGATTGATCCGTTCTTCGTCCTTGAAGTGATCCCGCAAATCGCTCTGAAGCTTCCGTGTCACCACCTGTTGACAGTAAACGAGCCACAAAAAGGCAGGGTGAGAGGGCTATGGCATTGTCAGCATTGTAAGGCATGGCATGGAGCGGCATGCATGGCATGCGCAGTTGCTCGACACGCTCTATGGTCTGAACAGATGTCGAGGGGAGGGAGGAGATGTCTGGACATCCATCATGGTATAGAAAAATGTCAAGAAGCGGAGATACGATTCCCAATTCCGTGTTGGCGTGTTAGCAGCCAAAAGCAAAGATGGTGCAATGCCTCCGATTCTTTCCAGCTTCATGCCTGATGTTAAATGGCCTAAACCCTACACAACTTTAGTGGCCTAAACCCTACACAACTGTAGTGGCCTAAACCCTACACAACTCTGGTGGCACAACTCTAGTGGCCTCAACTCCACACAACTCTAGTGGCCTACCCTAAGCTACTGACCTCGTCAATCTCGAAGGTAGCAATGTCGTCCTCATCAATGTTTGGCTTGATGACGGGCTCGTTGAATGGTAGAACATCCTCTCCCTTCGTGGCCAGCACAACGTGCATGGTGCAAACCATATCCCAACCAATTCTTCAGGGCATGAAGCTAACTACAACATGCATGGAGCAATGTAACAGCAACAATGCTCCTGAGTATGCCAAGCTACCCTGATATGTGACCGGATGCTTCACCATATCCATCCACATGCAAATGGCAGGCGCCGCTCCTTGAATATATGTGCCTCAGTGTGCACATTGGGGGCGCTTTTGTGCGCTAGAGGATGGACGAACGTTGCTGAATGATACAGCATGCCATGAGCCACTGGCACCTCACTTCAGGGAAGCCACGATACCAGATGTAACGGTATGTGTCTGTCACTACAACGACCATGTCATGGTCAGAACTGGCCCATGCATCCATGCATGTGGTCCATGCTTGGCCCATGCACCCATGCATCTGGTCCATGCTTGGCCCATGCACCCATGCATCTGGCCCATGCTGGCCCATGCACGCATGCATGTGGCCCATGCTGGCCCATGCACCCATGCATCTGGCCCATGCTTGGCCCATGCACCCATGCATCTGGCCCATGCTTGGCCCATGCACCCATGCATCTGCTCCATGCTTGGCCCATGCACCCATGCATCTGGTCGAAGTGCACAGCCTTTGCATCGCATCACTTACAGCTTCCGATTCCATCTCCTCGCGATTGGGTGTGGGCTCCTTGCCCCCCGGCACCTCAGTGACTGCACTTGTGCGGCGGCTCCGGCTGGCGGTTGGTTGTTTTGCCACGTCACGCGCCTGGCTCTGTATTCCCAACCTGCACCAATTAGTGTGCAACGCAATACAATTGTATGGGGTAGATGTGCTCAGTGAGAAATGTTTTCTCATCTATGCCAAGGTAAGCATGATGTGGTCATATAATTCACTGCCTTGAACTTTCTCTTGAACTAGGCGCTATTTTTCAAGAGCCAAGGAACCATGGGGCGAGGCAGTTGATATGCATTGTGCACTCCGCGAGACAATTGGTTGGTCTTTAATTCCACTGAAGCGGATATGGCTAGCATGAAGCCGCGTCAAGCGATCTTTGTCTTCCTCACACGAGTTGAGTTTCTCTTATTAATTTATTTATGCATATGTTTTGGTGCAGTCGATGTGCGTCATACCGTAGGACAACCGTGCAATGCTGCTGCAGCTTGATCGTTTCACATGCTATGACTCACTTGCGTTCCAGGCTCTCAATGAGCCTGATGTGCGCATTGTGCTTCCTCTCACGGCCGTTGCCAGCGCACACGAGGGGGTGGAAAAAGTGCATGGCAAACTTCTTGGTTACCTTGTCGACGCCAGAGAATGCTCTGCCAGCCTGCACACAGACACATACCCAATCCGAGCCTTGAAAGTGCATGTGTGTGCGTCGCAATCAAGCAACAGCATGAAAGGAAGCTGGGGTTGAGCTGCCCAAGGGGTGCGCACAAGCCTTCGTTCGAACAGGCCAAAATCCAGCACTGTGCTGAAACCGCTTTGTTCTGATCAATGTTGGAGTGATACTTGAGGGTGCAGGTATAAACAATTAAATACCACCGATCGAGTAGTTTACGAAACTCAGTGCATGCTTACTGACAACCTGGCTCCGTTTGTCTGCAAGCTGTCAGCAAGCTGCCCGCATCAAGCGGCAAACCTGGCGGCAAAACCTTGGAATGCCGCATAACTGTCACTTGCACTGCATCGATCTGCATACTCGCAGTACCACTAACAATACGCAACATGCTCCCCCCTCGTACTGCCTTCCACCTGCCTCTGCTCTTGAATTTACCTACATAAGCAAGCGAGATGTCAAGCTCGCTGTTCTGAAAGTGCTTGCGAAGGTCATCTTGCAGCCTCTGAGTTGCTGCCTGCAGAAGGGTGAAAGCGTCCATGCAGCCAAGGCATGGTAAGCAGGTGCCCAGAAGGCATGCACGCGGCTCGCGTATAGCACAGCCTTGCACTTGATGCACACACAGTCTGCAGCTTTGGCACAAGGCTTGCATTTGCACACATCAGCACTTGATTGCGCATGGAACAAGGCTGGAGCAAGACTTGCAGTCGAACGCAGGCACACATGAGCTTACATGAAGCATGCGCAAGGCTTGCATTACACACTCAAGTTCACACATGGCACAAGGCTTGCACTCAAACACAGCAGCACTCGATGGTACATCGAACAAGGCTTGCGTTTGCATGCAGTCATACTTGAGTACATGGAGCTAGACACACATCGTATGCAACCGCCCACCTTGTCAACCTGGAAGCTTGCCCGGTCCTCCTCATACACATTGGGGTTGACCACTTGCCCACTCCCATTCATGTCGATGCTCGCTCGCCGCATGTCTGCATCATCGGTCTCCATATCCTGCGAACCCATGCATCTGGTATACAGACTGTTGAGGATGCCATGAATTGGAGCCCATTCGAGTGAATTGCAGGCCCATTGCCGGCCATGCGACAGCCATGTGGAGCTGATGTGTTGTTGACCGCACCACGTTTTCATGCCATGCCAGCTCAACTTTGCAACACTCACCGTCTCTTGATTATATGTGTCTATCTGTTGTTGTGTATGTGTTTAGCGTCCTGGTCAGCTTGTCCTGCATGCGGTTTGAACATGCACAATGCCGGCATGTCACAACAGCTTCCATCATGGTCTAACTTGGGTGCCTTGTGATCACCAGGATCTGTGCGGCTGTTCATCTGCCATGGTTGTGAAATATTCTTAATGGATGAGTGGGCAAGCAATTCCTGGCTGCGAACTCCTGGCCTGCACCTTGTTCGGCAGCTTGCGCATGCACCGTTTGATACAGCAATGATTTCAAGATGCAGAGACTGAAGTAGCATCTGTGCTGCCTGCATGGATGCCTTGCCATGGGAATATTGGGCTTGCTAACTGCCCACACTTTTGCACTCACTGCCTGTGTCCCATCGTTTGTCGGAGACCCTCCACTTCTTTGTCCACGCCAACGATGCAGCGGAAAGCCTGTCGCACCACCACCCGGTAACGATCAAAATCAGGGTTGAAAAGGGCTTTCACACGTGCTCTACACGTGGACGCAACAACAGGACACAAACGGGATGCGCATTGCCCTGATCTACCTCTTGCTTCTTTGTACCTTCTGCTGTTGGAAATGGCACCAAATGCGCTCTGAACCAAACCGCTGCTTTTCTTGTCGCAATCTTCTGCGCTTGGTCGAGTGTCAGCCAATGACCTATGGCAACCTACCCAGCTGTAATCACAGATCGAATGGTTGCTCTTGGAAGTGACACTCAACGCTTCCCGAACCAGATCCGTGACTGATGGCTATGTTCCTCATGGCAACCCTAGATATCAACAATGTTTGAAAAAGGTTTGATCTACAAGGCCCGCCTGCATAGCAGAGACTGCCATACACGTTATAGTAGAGTGTAAATAGTAGATGATATCACGGGCAGTTTACGGGAGCAGCCTACCTGCTATAGCAATAAATGCGCTAACGAAAGCAGCCCACCTATCATAGCAGTGACTGCGCTTGTAAGGGCAGCTCAACTATCGCAGCAGTAAGAGCACTTGATGTGGGAGCAGCCCATCAGCCGTGAATGCATCTTCGTTTACATCAGGGGGGCCCACATGCATCAAGCGCCAACGCTAGCAAGCCATGCAAGAGACGTGGCTGGATACCGTCCCGACAGAGTGACAGAGGTGGAGAAATGAGAGATGCAAGAGAGAGAGAGAGAGAGAGAGAGAGAGAGAGAGAAGCAGTGTCAACTGTAGCGGGGCTGGCTCCAGCAACGGCTTCAAAACAGCGCATGAAGGGCAATGGGTAGGTGTGAGTGGGGTAGCAGTGACACAGTTGGTTTACAGCAGGGAAGCAGTCTTCGACCGGGATGGGCACCGCCCTGACGTACCCTGAGCAAGTAAACAAAAGGGCAATAAGTAGGTCAGAAAATTTGAGCAAACCCCAGAACAAGCCTGGCTGAGCAAGAAAGAATCTTGAAGGCAGGCAAAGAACAAGGCAGAAACCGGCTTTGAACGACAGGAAACCAGGGAAACAGAGCAGAAAAAGCGCATGCAAAGCGAGCTAGTATATGTATGGGGCTAGTACATGCACCACGCACATATGCACCATGCACCGAGTGCGAACGCTGGCAAGCCATGCAAGAGACAAGGCTGGATAGTAGATACCGTCCTGAACAACCCTGAACAACCCTGAGCAACTTCAAGGCGCAAAGAGCGAAGAACACAGAAGTCAAAGCACTGTGGACAAACGAAGGCGTACTGCCAAAGGCTGTTGGGCATGTCTCCTGCGCCCATCGTGTCAAAACAACACCAAACTCGACTTTGCATCCATTGGCTGTGCTTCCCGCTGCAGGTATATTCAGATGGCCTGACACCAACATTATACAGCAACATGCTACTAGCAAGGCGATTCTGTACAAAACGCTTGCGAGCCGTCGCCTGCCATACCACTTGCCTTGTCAGCTGTTGATGGCATTGTGACCTTTGCCGAGGCGCGGAAACACTGTCAGGGCTTGCGACTTATTAAAAAACTGTGCATAAAGACACAGGTCAGCTTCACGCGTGCACAGAACGGTCTTTAACGCGCCTGTGCCAATAATCCACTAACGTGTATAAGTCGGGAGCGCTCAAGCGGGCTTCAACTACCCCACCGGTTACAGCGTAGCAGGCCTCAACTAATCTGAACTCACGAAGATTGAAAAACCAGCTGCTGACTTGTACAGGCCCCAGCTGAGCGAACCAGTCAAGGAGGCCGAGCACAAAACCGTGTTGAACAGACCCTCACTGAGCGAGTCTTACCTTTCGCGATTGCATTTCTGTAACAGGTCTGGGACGTACCTTGTCCTGACACGCGATTTAGCGTGCTATGATCTTCAGAATGTTTTCATTGAAATTGGTCTGAAGTGTACAGCTGCACATTCCGGTGTCACACATCAGCCGCAAGGTCAGACACAGCGCAACGTCAGCAGCTACTTCTTATAGCCCCTCGTCAATTCAAAGCAGCCAACCAGATTAACTGGGTGCCATGTTGGCTGTTTCGTGCACAATGCTCCAAGCTTCCAGTTGGGTGGCCCCGTCCAGCCGTTGCTTTGAGTGGATACAACCATGAATAATTAGGCCTGGGCCACCGAGAAATGTGGCTTTTGGTGCGCAGAAAAGGGTCGGTTACACAGTGGATGTGTCTTCAGATTTGGGGTTGGATAGATAAGTGTTGTACATCAAGAGCTAATTTGGAGCTAAATGGTGAGCTATGAGGAGCTTAGTCAGGAGTAATCAGGCAACGCAGCAAAAAATGCGCCCCGAACAACAGGCATGGTCAGACGAGCCGACGCCATCCACTGATGCTGACTGAGGCCGTGGTTGACCTTCTGCAGGGCAGCGCATTAATCGTCATGGACATGTGACTGGTATGGTTCTGGAACACCTCAGGTGACCTGGTACGCCTGCAGTCAAGGAAACTTGCTCTTGATGCAGCTGATACAGCTGGAATGCATGAGTCTGTAGTTCGCAAACCAAGGCTACGCGGCAGGTGGCTGGCAGTTACACACACCAGCAAGGAGATGAGATCATTACAGAGACCTCCAGAATTCCACGATCGTGCCTCAAGTTCTCATATAACACAAGTCAGATGAATTGAATAGGATATGTTCCCTCTTGCAAGAGCAATGCTAAGAGTATGGCACTGAAACCCAACCCGAATTAATTACACACAAAAACAAGAAGAGCTTACCAGGCCGTTTGCGCATGTGCCAGCTAAGTTCATAAGCACCTGCTGAGAAGTGTACACAACAAATGGACTGTTGCAGTGTACACACACAACTAGCACCATGACGGCCAACATGAGCAAACACACGGTGTGTTGAGCTGTTCTGATGGTGAATTCTTGCATACACAGAAACTACCTACGCTACTGCCATGCGCTTCCTTGACCCCTGTTGCCCCTGTTGACGCGGAGTCACGACCATGCCATGCATACACTGAAGAAACCTTCCTCGCTTGGCTCCTGTGGCTCGTGCTACCCATGTTGCCCCTGCTGATGCAGAGACATGGCCATGCCTGCATGCACTGAACCTACGCCAGATCAGTTCATAAACGCCTGCTGAGAAGTCTACATAACCTACAACTGTAATGGCCAACACAAGCACACATACACACAGCGTGCCGAGCTGTACTAATGTTACATGCCATGCAGATGCACCGAAGAAACTCTTCCTAAGCTACTGCCATGCGTGTCCTTGGCGCCTGTTGCCCCTGCTGCCCCTGCTGGTGTAGGGTCATGGCCATGCGGCTGGCTAGCTGCGCTCTGTCTGCGCTCAGTCCGCTCCAGTCATGGCTGTTGAACGCCTCGTAAAACAGCTCACGACAGGGCACCTGCGCACAACACCCAGTGCATGGCAATTGCGATGCGATGTAACAGTATCAGGTTAGACCCTGCCTGTTACGGATATATCCCAGTTCAAAGGATAATCCATCAATCAACCCTCGGGTTGGAGCTTTTCATAAGGCAGTTGCATCATTCACAGGTGCAACTGAAAAGCGCCAACCCGAAGGAAAGACCAAAGACAGACGAGCCCCAGGCTGCCAACAGCGAACACTTTCCAGCTGATCTTTACCAGTTTTGAATAGGGATGTGCAGCATGTGGGAAGTCCTTTTTTTACATCAGGGAAGGCGTCACAGGACACGGGTCGGGTTGGCTGCCGCCCAGACCTACCCTAAGCAAGGAATGATCAAACTCACGCAATCGCAAAGCACTGCTGGTATTGAGTCCGAAAACGAAAAAGTCACTAACATGACAGGATGTGCATGATGCAGAAGAACAATGTAGAGGACGGTATGGAAGGGCTCATCGCCCAAAGACACATGGTGCCTGTCCTTCCCTTTTCCAGTGCCCACGTGTTGACGGCAGCCGCCAAAATTAAACGTCTCGGGGGGTGGAGCGGGGGGGGCGGGTGTTCTAAAAAAATGGAACACCTCAACAAGTCCGCACAAATCGACCCTTCTGAAACAGAATCTGCAAGAATCTTTAGAACCTGACGTCAGTCATAAAATGTCCCCACTTACCCGTGCTTTGAGTTTCATACACGCCAGGAACGCCCCTGACAGCTTGCGGTGCAGGGAGTAGGCCTCCTCGGGTGGCGGGGTCAGGCGGTGCTTGAGCATGGTAGCGCCCAGCTCTGACACCCTGAACATACGGCACAACGAAGCGTCTTGTGATTGTGATTCTGGTGCTCGGTTTCATCTGGCAGGCAGAGCATCTCTGGCCTGCACCCATTTGAGGCATGCAAATGTACCCAGGCCTCTGCTGATGACCCCATGACCTACCTGGCTGTCATTCCCCCATGACTTCCAAAGTCGTACAGGCCCCGCGCAGCGAACGGTACGCCCACCACAAAGCCCGCCTCTGTGTGCGCATCCATCATCACTGGAGCCTCATCGCCTGCATGGAGCAGACACGCTGTCTTACACAGCCCTGCATGGGAACTGGAACAACTCATGCTGCTGGAGGCGGGAGATGGGAGACCAGAAATGGAAGACGGGCTCAAAACTTGCCGTATGAAGTGATGACGAGAACATGCATATCTTCTGTACGTGTTGCTGCACATTACGCTACGCATCGACAACGCTCCTCGGAGCGGTATTGCATGTGCACTGACTTTGCCTGCGTCAATGCACTAGTGAATGTAAGATGGATGATGTTGTTGGTGGCGTTGGCCGCATAGGAAACAAAAACTGCAGGTGACCACCACTGCACCCCCAGCACCGCCTTACCTGTCAGGAATCCCAGTTCGATGTGTGGCCCCTCAATGTGGGCCTGGTACGTAATCTATCTAACAAACAACATTTGTACCCGTATCTTGATCGCCTGGAGCAGTGTCACACACACAACTCAGCCTTTCAACGCCTTGGCCGTGCCTGGGTCATCCTTGTCAATGCACAGCATCCCCCAGGCGCCTGCACCACCTCACCTGTGAGAAAGCCCAGCTTGATTGACTGCTCGAGCACAGCCGGGCCGTCCTTCTCAGCACAGGCCCGCACCATGAGCAGATACTCGTCAACAAAGTCCTGCAGAGGCGCATGAATGACCAGAAAAGGTGTGATCTTTTGTTAAACTCTGCATCTACCAAGCATCTCCGACAACAAAGCATCTCCTGAACAAGCTGTGCATCTCTTATACACTTGTTATTCCGAAATAAGATACCAAATGGAACTGCATATCAGTTTGCATTGTGTAGTGTTGACTAACAAAGCCTTGCTGGAACTCTGGAGATGGCCTTGCAGAGCCTGACTGACCTGTGGATACTCCTTTGCAGCTCCGAAGTCAATGAGGTTGAGCATGCCGGTGTTGGGATCGTACAGGAAGTTGCCCCAGTTGGGATCAGTCTGCGTGCACAAGTCAGGGATGATAATGGGTTAGCCAGTTGGATGCCAGTTGGATGGCCCTCTTGGACAGGCAGGTTGTCTTAGCTTGAACATGTAGTTTCAGCAACGTTGACAGCACAGGCAACAGTTCCCAGAATTGTTCACCTTGCAGGTGCATAAGCATGATGTTGAATCACGGTCTAGGTGTAGCTTGAGCTCGTTTATTTGGCCAAAGGTGGCTGGCACGATCCTTGACTTTGCTCAATAGACTTTGCTAAGGCGTTGCGTGTGTGACTGTGGCCAGCTAAATCCGGTTTACCTGCATGAACCGCCACGTGAACAGCTCCCTGAGGGTGATGCGCAGCAGCAGGGTGGCCACCTCATCGCGGATGTGCTGGGGCTGCTCGCGAACCTGTGATGTACATTTGGCATAGGCTGGCTGACTTTCTCACCATGGTGATGACTCTGCACAAGAGCTTGCTACAAAGGGCACGCTGGGGCTGCTCGTGCAGCAGCAACACAGTGTCTCCCTTCATCAGAATTGCTATTATATTGCTAAGAACCTAAGCCAACTCGGACTGAAAACCACGTGAGAAAAACAACCTGAACATCAAGCAATATGAAAAGATAAAAGAGGCACTGTGTAAACAAGCCCATGGACACTGAGCGCGAGCATAAGTTGAATGATTTGTACTACATGCTAGTACGTTGGTCATCTTGCCCAGGCCCGGACACACACAACCATTCATGCCACACACAAGCAATAGGACACGGAAGGACAGACTCTACCCTGCTGATGGCCACCTTGTGCCTCTTTAGCTCTTACCTTATCGATGGCCTGGCCATGCACCCATTCACTGGTCATGATTCTTTGGCTGCTCAGCTCTGCAATCGGTGCCGGTACAAACACCTGCGACAAACGGCGACGGTCAGAGATGGTCAAACAGACGAAGGCATCAGCGCGCTGAAGACATACATGGTGGGGTCACTTGTCAGCATTGATTGGTGACAACGTGGATTTTGCAGGTAACTAACTGTTGGTTTTGAAGTTAAGTTTAGTGGTAAGGTCGTGGATGCAGTAAGGCCAGTAAGTACAAACACCTTGACAGACGCGTTTACGAACGGTTGGCTTGAATTCATGGCCATAAAAGCACACAGGATCCTGACGTCGGACGTCTCACTAAGTCATTGAAGCCCTGAAACCCCTGAAAGTGGAATTTAAGTGACTCGAAAGGTGATGGTGCAATGTTATCTCGGCGTGGGACGTCTCACCCTGTCCCTGAGTTGTGTGTCGGCAGCCACCAGCGCCTTGAACCGCCCCTGGCCCTCGAACTCCCACCGGTAGTCACACTCTAAGGCGAGCTCACGCTTGGCCACCTGTGCACAGGCAGGGAGGTACATCCGAAAAATCGTACATCTATAATTCCAGTGCCCAGAGCACTGAGCCGCTATCCCTGGAGATAATCGGCACTGGCCTCACTGCCGCGGGTACAGGTCGGAGCTGATCAGCACCCAGAGGCAGACAAACACAACCAGCCTACATCCCTGGAGCTAACCAGCACGGTCCGCGGGTTCAGAGCTACCGGTGCAGGTCGGTGCAGGTCAGTGTGCAACATAGTAACCCCAAAGGCACTGAAGGGTCCTGTGTGTTGACGCTGCTGTGTCAACGTTACATTTTTACGGTGCAGATTCAAAGCTTTATGCATCCAAACTACACAGCCATTTCACAGCCATGGTGCCGATCTGGTGCAGCTTGTTTGCTTGCTGTGTTCCTTGCCACCCGTTATGACGGCTCTGTCTGCATGCAGAACCTTGGCTAGCAAGTTGACGTTGATACGGATTTGGCATTGGGCATAGCCGCAATAATCAAGGCTCGTCTATGAGTGTTCACGCGCACCTTGACAGCGCTCTCCACATACAGTCCTTTAGGCAGCAGGTTAGCCACGCTGATGAGTCGCATGAGGTTATCCACATCGCTCTCAATGGAGCGTGCAACACCCGGGTACTGAACCTGAACGTGCATGCAAGAAAATGACATCATCGTCATCATAATTACACGTCATTTTGCTTACTGTGGTTTTGCAGCTTGCAATGCTGCAGACTAAACAGCCGTTTACATCGTGCCCTATTCCCCCGCCTTCAGCACAGCATGAGCGTGGTGGCTGGGGAGAAAGCCAAGCACATGCAAGAGAACGCTGTTGGCAACATGATACTGCCCAAGGCCAACAATATCAGACTTGTTGAATGCCCCCTTCAACAAGTTCTATCCCAAAGCCATCACCGTGTTGGCAGCCTTACCTCTCACAGAAACTAGAAAGGGTCGTAGGCCTTCTGTAGCAAGCTCTTGGGCAAAGCAATCACCATGTGCACACGCTGGCCTCACCTTCATTGCCACCTTCCTCCCGTCATGCATGACGGCTGCATGCACCTGGCCTATGCTTGCCGCAGCGAACGGCTGCCACTCAAAGGACGCCACCCTCTCAATCCAGCCCTCCCCCAGCTCCCTGACTAGGACCTTCTCCAGCTGCTGACGTGGCATGACGTCAGCACCCGCACGCACACGCTCTAAGGCTGACATAACCTGCGAGTCGCACATGCAACATGGGCATGGTGCTTTTGCATGATAGAGATAGATTGTGCATGAGCGTGTGGCTTCAGTGTTTACATAACATAATACAGTGTCTACATAACATAATAACACAGGACATAGAGAACATGGCACATAGAACATGGGAGTAGAGAACATGGCACATAGAACATGGGAGTAGAGAACATGGCATGTAGAACATGGGAGTAGAGAACATGGCGCATAGAACATGGGATTAGAGAACATGGCACATAGAACATGGGAGTAGAGAACATGGCGCATAGAACATGGGAGTAGAGAACATGGGAGTAGAGAACATGGCATGTAGAACATGGGAGTAGAGAACATGGCACATAGAACATGGGAGTAGAGAACATGGCACGTAGAACATGGGAGTAGAGAACATGGCACGTAGAACATGGGAGTAGAGAACTTGGCATGTAGAACATGGGAGTAGAGAACATGGCATATAGAACATGGGAGTAGAGAACGTGGCGTGTAGAACATGGGAGTGGAGAACGTGGCATGTGGAACATGGGAGTGGAGAACGTGGCATGTGGAACATGGGAGTGGAGAACGTGGCATGTAGAACATGGGAGTAGAGAACATGGCATGTAGAACATGGGAGTAGAGAACTTGAGTGCTGTCCTTCCGAATATGCTGCCTGTGGAATCGGCTGCAACGACCGGGTGGCCCCCTGTAGACCTGTTGAACACCCAGCGACTGGCACGGTCTCATGCACACTGTAATACCCATTTGGCAAGGAACACTGCAGGTCTCCAGTAGTGGTGGCTTGCCATGCCCTTTGCTGGCCACAGCTCCTGGGAGTGCACCAACTCACATTCTACCTATTAATCACCCTCCACCCACACTTCGGTCCACACACATCACACTTTACCCACACACACCACACACTACCCACACACATCACACTTCACCCACAAACACCACACTTCACCCACATACCTGTGGCGGCAGCAGGTTTTCATCCTGAATGGAGAGCATCTGGCCAATCTTCAGTGCAGCACCGCGCATGCGGCACAGAGCATCGGCCAGACGCTGCGCATTCTGCTCCGTCACAAACGCAGAGTAGTTGACACCACCGGCCTGCAAACATAGAGTTGACATGGTCAGCAGTTTCTTAGGACTGAGTGGAGCTGGACGAAACTAGCTACTACATGTGTGCGTAAGGGTCTCTGTCACGAAATCTGTGTGGCCAAATCCTCGCATCCCGACTGTTCCAAGTGCGATAGGCCTTGTCCTGCACCTGCCTTCTGTCGCCACACGGTTCTGCATGCCAAGTCACCTTTAAGCATGTGCGTATATACCCTGCATGCGCACCTCTTGGTTGCCATGTTACACTAAGCCACTCTGACACCAAGCCACCCATGCGTTACATGAAGCCTCTCTTGGTGCCCACCTGCTGTTGTGTGGTGGGCCCTGACCACGTACGTGCAAGGGTATCTCCGACTGTGCCCATTAGCAGGCTGGCGCCCAGCCCCGCAAACCCCATGGCCCGGCCAAACGAGGACTCAGGCACTGCCCTTTCACGCAACACCCTCCGGGCGGTTTCACTTGTCGTGGCCGCTGCTCCTGCCGCCCCTGCCGTTCCTGGTGACTGCTGATCATTTTGCGAGCCGGATGCAGCTGCAGGCGGCTCGGCGGGTTTGCGAGAGGTCGTTGAGACCTTGCTGGCTGGCATGGGAGGGGGTGTCAGAACCCCACCGTCTGAGATGGGCTTTGCTGAGGAGTCTGATGGGGTTGGCGTGCTTGCTTCTGCTGACAGGGTCATGCGGCTGGCATTAGAAGAGCCTGAGTTAGTGGGGGTTGGGTTGGGTTGAGGTTGGCTGCTGCTGGGTGCTGGCTTGAGTGCCTCTGTCATACCACGTTGGGTGTTGTCCACCTGTGACGCAGCCGGTGAAGTGTCAATGGGAGGTACAGAGTTGGCCTGGCTGGAAGCGGCAGCTGCTGTGCTGTTATGGTTTGCTGAGACTGCAGCTGCCTTCGGAGTTGAAGTGGTAGGTTGTATGATAGGCTGTGGAGGCACCTGCGGTGTAGGCTGAGCTGTTGGTGCCTTAGCTGCTGCAGATGATGATGGCGGCTCGGTATTGAGATTGTGTGTTTGTCCGGTGCCGTGGCTAGTTGAAGGCTCAGCTGTGGAAGTAATGGGTGAGGTGGAGGGTTGGGGTGGTGCCTGTTGAAAGCCAGGGCTGGAACCAGATGCAGCTTGCTTCAACAAATCACTAGCATACTGTGCTGCTCGCTGGAAGTCTGCCGCTGATGCACGACGTGCCAAGTTGCTGCGGACAGGCCATGCAAGCAGGGGCATACTCACCACAAACCATACCCAGGTAGGTGTCGTGGAGCGTGAACTGGCCAGCACACTACCAGACTGCACGGCATCAGATGCGATGGTTGTGCGCCTACCTGTCGGCAGCTGAACGCGCTAGCACCAGGCCAAGGCCACGCAACACTCGGGAGGCATCATCAAGACGCTGAGGCGTCATCCAGTGAGCCATTGCTGCTCACAAGTGCCAGATGCGTCGCGATGGCTGAACGCAGCTCTCTGGTGGTGATGGTGTACGCCAAGGCGAAAAGGTTCCCGGCATGGTAACCAACTTGGAGCGGTTCCAACCACCCTTTGAAATTGTCGCCTTGAACCGGTACATCTCTACCTTGGCTGCCCTTTGGCATCTGGAGTGCGATGTCTGTCTCGCAGGACTGTCTCGTGCAATATGGGGCGCCGGGATGCAAACAGGCAAGGCCACTGCATCTATTCCATCATCGGCCATTCCTTCTGGGTTGTGGACAGGAGTAACAGAATTGTGGCTGCTGTGTGCAGAAGGAGGGTGCTACAGTCCAAACTCCTCTGCATTCCCCCCTTGCCAACGAGTTGGCACAGCTGGGCAGCAGGCTGGACGGCACGCTGACAATCAATGACCCAGGCAGACCAATCTGCCCGCCTGTCTGGAACGAACTGCTCAAATCTGCCAACCCCCTCATTGCCCGTCCATCGGACCCGCTGTGCTACGTGGCATGCGCTTCAAGGCACGATGTCAGGAAATGTGTAGCATTTGCAGTCCGCCATCGCTTGAAGGTATACGCTCGAGGTGCGTGGCGTTGAGCTGGGTGCTGGAACGCTGCTGCGCCCACCTCGACCGCCCTGGCGCGTGCAACAGTTTGGACGTGAGCTACTTAGTTCGACATGGAAATCTATTGATTGTTAACAGTGAGACCCCTGAGTTAGAACCTGTTCACCTGTACTGCGTTGAGAACTGGCACAGGTTAACAAGCATGTGAACGTACGGTAAAATAGGGCGGTAAACTAGAAGTAATGCTGTTCTCTTGTGCCGACATTCTTCATCTTGACATTGCATTCCTTTGTTGCAGCTGTGTGAGTCCTGTCACGCCTTAGCTTGCACGTAATTGCTTATGCCGTTCCGTTTGGCTTTGAGGAGCTTACATGATATCTTACACGATATAACATGCATACACAACATTAATTACATGTTAATTTACACGCTTTCACAATTTCACAATATTTTACTTGCTTTCACATACCGTAATATCCTCGAAATTAAAACGAGCTAACTGCTTTCAGCCCTCGTGTAACTTCTCGTGTTTTGAATTAGTTGAAAACGGTCCTCGTGTTTCTTTCGCGTTTCGAAAAAAAATCATTATAAAAAGTTTGTGGTGAATTTGAGGTATATATTTACATGATTACGCGTCAGGCCTTGCCTTGTATTTGGCTTGTTGTATTGATCCTGTTCTGCCTGAACCTGTCGTCTGAGCATATAATCACCATTTGAACCTTGCAGGCAGTGGCCATCATTACAGCGGTGCTTGCTTGGCTGACGGTGGCATGGTTTTGGACCTTTCCCGACTCAAGCGGATTTTCATTGACCCCAACACACGCACCGCCACCATTGAACCTGGCGTGACGACACGAGAGATAAGGACGGCCACCATTCAACATGGGCTGCACTTTCCGGCCGGCCACATCTCAGATGTCGGTTGCAGCGGTTTCATTCTGGGTGAGTCATGGCCTCTGTCAGCGCCCTGACAAGCATGATGCTCACCCATGTCAATTATGATGCCCATACCAAGTATGTGCCAGGCAGTGCAGCTGAAGGACTTGGGAATGGGTCTTTGAACAGTGATTCAGGCTACGACACTCCTCCTTCAACAATTGCACCAAGAGCCCAGTCCTGACAGTGCGCAGGTTAGGTCAGGGCGGTGTCCATCCCGTGACCGTGTGACGACTGCCCTGACGTGACCCAGCAACCCTTACCTGAACCTTGTCCAGTGAGGGTCATGCCCGGTTGCAGGCGGTGGCAACGGCTGGGGCGTGACCAGGTATGGTGCCGCATCGGATAACGTCCTTGGCTTCACAGCAGTGCTACCGAGGCACCATCCGCACAGCTCTTGCGCTGTGCAATCTGAACAAACACCACTTGCTGACAGCCAGGCGGCAGGGGAGGCTGCGCCTGAAGTGTACGTGGATGAAACATCGGACCTGGACCTGTTTGCCGGCCTGAGGGGCGCAGGTGAGCAGCCTCAGTGCATACTTGTTAACATCAGATAAGCAGGATTACTGGCCGTACTGATGCAGACAAGGACCTGTTTGCTGGCATGAAAGATGCAGGTGCGCGGTACACAATTGTTTCATTCATCATCATCATCATTACATAGCTTCTCATGGTTCAACCCACGGTACCGCAGGACCAACCAGCTAGGCGCT
>QAXH01006682.1:884-19735 GCA_004335635.1 Chloromonas sp. AAM2 | reverse complement strand
ACAGAAGAAGCACGAGTGTTGAACAAAACCCAGCACACAGAGTCTGCAAGCATGCAGCCCAATTTTCTTTCCATGCGGCATGGACGCGTCTTGAGCCAAGTCAGATTGTCATGGTATGCCGCATCACCATGTTCCTTTCTGTGCTAACCAACAAAGCAAGGCAATCAATGCCTGTCACACACGCCACAGCAGTCAGACAATGACACATGTGATGCATGTGGCGTAGCTTGCAGAGACCAAGGCTTGATTAGAACTGCATGTCAACACGTGTCAATCAACCAACTGCACGCTGTCCAGTGGCCATGCAACACCAGAGCTCAGCCATAATGTCAATCCAGCACACGCCAAAACACACCGATAGATACTCTCATCGTGAATCGCCTGGACTTGCCAGCATGTCAATGCCAAAACCTGTTTGTTCCTTGTGCTCCGAAGTTTTGGCTGCATCACCTTCTGTTGCCTGTTTTCGTTTGACATCCACAGCGCAGGCCTACCAAGCTGCCCTAAACTCTGCCTGGCAATGGTATTCCAATGTGCTTGTATTCCCTTTCCTTTCCTGCATGTGTTCCTGATGCGACATGCCAACAGCATGTTCCATACATGGAAGCAGCAGAAATGCAGCGAGTCAGGCTGAACGTAGGGTATGTAAAAATCGCAGTACACCTACAAAGCCCCGGGCAGTTTTCAGTGCATTCAACCACCAAAAGGCTGTCTAGCCAAAACACGTACAAGCCAGTCTGGAGTTCTGATAATCTCTCTCTTACGGAGTATGCCAACAAACCGTACACATCATTGTGGTGACTGAAGCATGGTAAGTGAAAGCAGAAGCGTCTGCCCATGCCGGGCCTCATAGTCTCATGCACAAGCTGACTGGTGTGCACCAATGAAGCTGAGCTATGACTCTGCACACATGCCATGCGTCTGAACCTGCAGTTGCGGTCAGGGTGTTTGTCAACCCATGCCTGAACACAGGCCACTGTTACACCCCCTCCCGTCGGAAGCAACCCGGGGCAACCCTGATTCCTGACCATCACTCAGCTTGGTAGCTTGTTGAGTGTGGCGGGCGGGAAAAGGCACACAGCCTTATATTCAAACGACTCCAGCGAGTGCGGAGCGGTTGCCACTCATTTTGCCACAGGGCAGTGCAAACCTACCGGGCATGACAAACCCCTGACCTGGAAAAGGCCAACGATTAGTGATTCGTCACACAGCAGGTGGTTTGAAGATATGTTCGGCAGGGAAGATCACCGGGTGGCCATGCTGCCATGCATCCAGAAGACCATGGCATGAAGCCCGTTGCTGCCAGACGCCACTCATGCATACGCTGCAGTGACCTCCACCCGTTCCGCAAGGTCGCCAGTGTTTGGCGCATGCAGCGCGCCCCGCAACACGGAGAGGATGACGGTCCAAGCGAAGGACACGCCGGCCACTGCGTGCATGCGGAAGAACAGTGCCACACTGGGCTACACAGCGGCGTCAACATGTTGGTGATTTCGTGATGTCACAGAGTGATGTCACAGAGTGATGTCACAGAGTGCGTTGAACCATGATAAGCTATGTATTGATGATGCGGATGATGATGACACAGTGCGCGTGTAAGACGATGCTAGAAGGATGACTATGCAAGGATGAGTCACAGTCTGTTGTGTGCGTTAGCGTCGCTTACTTAAGGGCTCCGCACACGTGACATTGATGCAATGGCCCACACCCCTGATGCCGGCCTTGACCACTCACCAAACGGGATTCGCAGATGCAGTGGCACAATGGAAAAGTTGACGAGTTGCGAGGGCACCCAGACCATCCACAGCGCCTTGAGGTTCTCCCAGAGGTCTGCCTGGCACTTGTTGAAGGACTCGGCGGGAGCCTCACCCATCATGGTGCCTCGGAGCAGGTAGAAGACTGGGAAGTACATGATGGGGTGGTGGATGCACTGCAGCAAACAGCAGTGGAGAGATAGTGCGCAGCTGCACATAAGATACTCAGCCTCAGCCCAGCACTGACCAGAGCAGCAGCACTGACTCCAGTGCGTAGATATTCTCGCAGTGGCGATGAGCTCTAGCTCTAATCACCGGCCGATTGCCTTAGCCCCTTCAAACCTTAGCCCACACCAATCACCGGCCGATTGCCTTGGCACCTGGGCCTACCTGGTCTATGAATGTCAGCGCAGGTCCCACCGCCCGAGCGCCCAGCGTGGATACAATTGTGGGCGTCATGCGCACAAACACCTTGTTATACAGGTAGTCTGCAAGGAGACAACACAAGAATGGGCACTGCTCAGCGGAGGCTTGATGTGTAAGACGCCATGCCGATTGCATTGTATTCATTCCCGGTCTGATCAGATAGCTGTTTGCCATGGCGCTGAGTTCAAAGCCTTAGGAGGCGTGTGAAGGGTCTTTGAAGTGGCTCCAGCTGACCTCTGGTGGTGAACAGCAGTGCACACACCACAAAATCACACTTTACAACTGCAACACCCATCACCAACACTGGTTCCTGGCGATATTCCCAGGGATTGTCCCAGAACCGGCATTTGTTTTTTTATTGCAAGAGACATCCCAGTGCAAGTAGAAATGCAGCTGTGTGTTTGCTGGCTAGCTGAAGAATGATGACCACTGCTGAGCCCATTGTGTGTTGTGCTGCATATACAATCGCCCACTCACATTGCCAGCAGCCCTGCAGGCAAAAGCACGATGAGACATGGTCAACTGTGAGCTGTGTGGGGCATGCACTCAAAAGTTGCAGTAGGGGGTCTGTATACGGCGATCCAGGGTTCAGAAAGGGCGTGCTCACCAAGTAGGCCAGGCCAAAGATGGAGAAGACACCGTTGCGCTTCCAGTCTATATCCTCCTTGCGTTCAATGACCTGGCAAGGTGCAAGCAGGCTGCTGACCGTGAGTCAGCAGTGGCACGATGCGCGTCACGTTCCCCGACAGAGGTGGGCTGTCGAAGTCATGTCTTACCTTCTGAGCAAAGATATCAGCTGCGGATGTCTTGACCACTGTGGTAATGAGTCCCACTCTTGCTGGGTGCGCCTTCGCGGCAGCCGAGTAGCTCGTGAGCGGCTTCATCAGAATGCTTGCTAGGCGCTGCATCCTGCTCATCTTGGATACTGCCTTGCGTCGGCTCTAAATCTTCTCTCGTAAGGCCTTTGCTATCTACAAGAGCAAGATGGCTTGTGCGAGGTGTAGGTCAGGTGTCATGAACACCAAATTGTGTTGAGAGGTGGGCCGACTCGGAAGGAACTGGGGTAGAGAAGAACGCAGCCAATAAATGTCTTGCAGCGCCGGGAACAAGTGACCACTATATGCCTTCCTTTCTGAGGAACACGGACCAGAGGATGTTAGACTCACGAGTCCGCTCAAAGTCAGACTACAGAAATTTTGCTCTTGATCGAGTCGACACTGCGTAGTTGCCAATGCCGTGTCCCAAACCCACGTTGTGGGACGGAAACAGAAACGTTTGTACTTTTTTCCTGTGGGGCTGCGTGAGCTTGCGCGAGAAGCTACTCGTGAAAATGCTGTCCTCTCAGAGACTGATAGTGACGGACGAATAGGATGAAGCCCAGGGTCGTTGGCTGACACCTGGTTGACACTAGTGCTGACCCCACCTGTCAGTCCCAGTCTGGCTCAACTTTATCAAAGACGCAGGCTCAGGCGGCTTCGCAGGATGAAACAGGGTTCATTGATGTAGGTGAAATAGCTGCTCTACAGAAAAGCAAAGGAAGACGGACGGAAATCTGAACCAACCCTAAGTGTACCCTAGCCCAGACTGTGCAGAAAGAATTGGAAAGCTGGCAATTAATGCCAGCAACCATTGGAGCCGTTGACTCGTGCACATGAAAATTTCATGCCAACCATGGTGCTGGCACTGTGCAGCCGATGTATACCAAAAGTCAAGCAGCTGCTGTACAGGCACATCTGACATTTCCAGCAAGCACTGATGCGTTGCATGTCATCTTATGCGTCATCTGGCAAGCGCATGCAGCTGATCTCAACACTTGAGGTGATGGCAGTGACTCTGTGTGAAGAAACGGTTCGTAAAGAAACGGCCGCCGTCCTGCGCCAAATGGCGCCGAACGCTGCCTGTCTCGGCCTCTCCCATCCCTTTCCGAAGGAGTGGACCAGGCACGATGACCACAAGTGCGTGTTTCTAGTCAGCTGGTCGGAGCAGCCTGCTGCCTGGGGAGATCGCTAACTCTACCAAGCCTTATTATCTCAGCCACAGCGTATTCGCCAGCTACTTCAGCATATGCATCTGGTTCGTAGTTGTTAATAGCTGTACTCAAGGACAGCAGCAACACATGCATGGCCTTTTGTCTTGACCTCAGGGTTGAAGAAGAACCGGAAGAAGCGCGGCCACGTTTCGGCCGGTCATGGTCGTGTGGGCAAGCACCGCAAGCATCCAGGCGGTCGTGGTAACGCTGGTGGTCAGCATCACCACAGGATCATGATGGACAAGTACCATCCTGGTTACTTTGGCAAGGTCCGTGGCCAGCAAATGGCGTCAGCATGCGTCTATATAAGCACACAGCATTCTGGGGCAGGTGGCGTGCAGCCGCTAGCAGCATTGCGACTTGTACTGCGGTGGAACGTTTCCAGGGCCCTCGCTGCGAGTAGCCAAGCCGCAGTGGTGTTCATGATTTGGTTTGCCACATATGCATTGCCGCGGCACCGTCAGGTAGTGTTTTGGTTGCCTCTGGCGCATGTACTGCTAGTCAGCGACAGGCGGGTTTTCGTCTCAGCAATCGTGCTTCCTTCGCCCACGCAGGTTGGTATGAGGCACTTTCACCTCAACAAGAACCACTACTACAACCCTATCATCAACCTGGACAAGCTCTGGACCCTAGCTGGCGAGGAGGTAAGCCTTCTGCATAGAGCCGACTTTTTTGGAGCGATGGAGCCTCGCCATGCATCTAGTCCTGGGATGCCAGGTTAGGAGGCACATTTGGCAATGCACCCAGCCTTGGGGTGCCAGCACATCTGCGGCATGCTGATGCAACCTTGTAGTATGGACGACATGGAGGCGGGATGCGCATGTCATTGAATAGATGGTGCCTGCACTACCAATGCAGGCTCGCGTGAAGGCTGCTCAGGACACCTCCGTGGCTGCTGTCATTGACGTGACACAGCACGGTGTGTTTAAGGTGCTGGGCAAGGGCCAGCTGCCCAACCAGCCCGTGGTGGTCAAGGCCAAGTTTTTCTCCAAGCTGGCTGAGAAGAAGATTAAGGAAGCGGGCGGTGCATGCGTTCTTGTGGCGTAAGCAGAGCAGCAGGAGAGGATGGTGTCAGCCAGCGCCACGTACAACAGTGCCCAGCAGCTCTTTGACCTGGCATGCCTGCCTAACACAGCCTGGCATTATGGACAAGCGGTTGCACGTTGGGGTCGGCTGGACGTGTGTAATTCTACATGAGTGTCATTGGGCGTCATGCAGGGCGTCTGTTTCATGACAAGAGTCCTTCCAACAGCTCAGTCACGATGGTAAAATGGTGCAGATCAGGGTATGGCTGCACAGAAACCCCTAGTCTAACTCAGTGAATAGCCGTCTGTTGCCACATCAGCTGGAATCCAACAGCCACAGAAGGTAGAGATCAACAAAGAGCTTCTTCTGCTCAACAAGCAGTATTAGCAGTGGTGTTGCCGTACGTGCTCTTCAGCAGCAAATACATGCATTCTGGATCTATCCATGCAGAGAACTGTTGTGCTAGTACAAGCTTGTAACCCTTCTCGAAAACCCGGTGTGGGACAGTTGGCAGCTGCATCACACTCATTTACAGTTTAAGCACGTAAGTCAAGCTTGTTGAATCTTCAATAGACCAATCTCAGTGCCAAGGCCAGGAGATAAGGTGACAGCTACCCTTCTAAAGCGCGAGCCATGTCTTGTCAAGTCATTGCCACTTTCTCTGTGGATGCACACACCTCAGCAACAAGCCCAGAAGCTGACATGACCTCTGCATAATACTGAAACAATGCCAATCACACGCCGCGCACACACTAGGCACGTTCACAAACAGTCTTCAGGTTATAACAACATGTGTAAGAACCACAAGAGCAGCGCTTGTGTGCAGATCGTGACAGATGTGCACTCTCTCCCAGCGACACAACACTCTGTCAAACACATGACTGCTGCACCGTGCGCAGGCTTGGCATAACATGCACCTTGACCAGCCTCACTGCAGAGCACAGTCGACAAAGTCAGCATTTCCTAATTGAACTCCGACCTTTAACAGATCAAAAGAAGCTATGATGCGTCATGGCACGTATCCCATTCCGAAAGCGGATGTAGTTCAATAATTCAAGCCTAATAACTCCCTCCCACCAAGGCCCTGCCTACGTGCGCGCAGCCAGCATTCAAATGACCGAGAATAATGTACACATGACACCGTCACTACGTGCCAAACTGCCAAGCAGTTGAACGCCATATGGGCGTCCACGATATGACTTGGTTTAGTCGAGTTCCTGAGGCAAAGTCACAACCTGCTTTGAGCGATAGGTTCTGTTTGGGTTTGGGTTGAGTCTCAAGTGAACTTCTGATGCGCCTTTATGGTGCGTAATGGGCTCAATGAGCGTCGGCATCCAAGGCAAGGTTGCCATAACGGCATGTGCAATGGTGCAATGGCATGTCGCATGACTTCACGCGTGTCAACGACGGTTCTACCGACATAAATTGTGTAAGCAGCGGTTGAGATAAGTGACCAGCAGATGCAGCTTGTAAAGGCACCAGCTTGTGCGAAACCTGCCCCGTGCTACTGATGACTGTCATGCGCTGCATTGCGGGTTGACTTGCTCGCTTTTAGGGAAGCGACTGTGAGCATGAATACGTACTGTGTGGCCAGGTTTCACCCACCACAGCCGCTTCATAAGCCCAATAAATCAAATAATGCCACGTGCCTGCTCTCCACCTGGGTCTGCTCTCCACCTTGGCCCGTACCTGGTGCCCCATATCTGCATACACACATGCCACCCCTGCGCCACGATCAGTGATGTTGCAGTAATCCCAATGGACTCGCCGCTGCCTTTTTAGCACAGTGACAACTCAATCTTAGCCAGTGGCTTTGCCCATCTATGCTGCAGCAACTATCCCTTGCGGCAATGAGAGCAGGCCCACCGCAGCTGTTAACACCCCTCCTTCGACCATCATAAAAGGGCTAGCCCCTGGTGGATCGCCTTGGCACTGCAGCTGCTGCAACCAAAACACCCAAAGCCACTCCTGCGCTGATCCCTATCTGTGTTGGTGGTGCAGGCACAGCCTCTGGCTTTGTTGCATGGTGAAATAAGCCAAGTTTGCTTTTATGTCACCGTGGGATCAAAACATGGGAATCACATTGCTGCTGCTGCATAACCAGCGTGAGGCAAGCTGTGGACTGCAGAGCTGGGCTCCGGTGCCACCCCTCCAGTGTAGTCCACGGCCAAGAAGGGCTGATGGGCGGGGGCTGCCGCTGCTTCAGCTTCCTCTGTAGCGGCTAGTTCCTGGAGCGCATACTGGATCATTGCTGGCACTTCTGAAGGGTCCTGCTGTACTGCATTGAGCACGTGCTGCTGTACTGCCTGAATCATGGCAGGAACTTCCACAGGCGCTTCCACTTCGAGGCTGCCTCGCATCACGCTGATGATAACGGTCCTGCACAGCGGAGCAGACAGGTTACGTTTGCAAACACCTGACAGTACTAGACAAACAGTTTGCTTGACGTGCGTCATGCCTAAGCTCTGGTTAAAATCGCGTGCACACAGTACCACACGTGTCTGTGCACTCACCAGGCAAACGAAACGCCAGCAACTGCAGGAGCACGAGCAGCAGCAGAGACATAGGTGTTATCATTAGTTGTAGATAGACATGATGATCAGCACTGAACACACTGGACACACCGCCAGGGCATCTGCAACATGTTAGCAGCTGGTAGTTTGTTGTGTGGGCGCATAACGATAGAGCCCACTGCACAATTCCATGAATGATTAAGTTGATGCATCAGGGAGCAAGTGACTGAAGCCATGACACCGTGGTCATCATGGCGGACGTGGTCACTCACCGAATGGGATCCGCAGGTGAAGCGGCACTATTGAGAAGTTGACCAGCTGTGCAGGCACCCAGACCATCCACAGTGCCTTGCAGTTCTCCCAGAGGTCTGCCTGGTACTTGGTCAGAGAGGAGGACACGGGCCGACCCTCCACTGCGCCCTTGAGCGCGTAGAAGGCTGGGAAATAGACAAAAGGATGGCTGCAGCCACGGGAAATGGCCGGGACGAAAGGACTTCAAGTTGGCTCGCAACTGTTATGGCGCTGAAAAAAAAGACTTGCTTGTGCGAGAGAAAAACTCGTGCACAACAGTGTTCCAGTAGAACTGCAGCTCGTGCTTCATCATTCCTCTATGTTAGGTGTCACTGACAACAGGTTCATGTGCCAATGCCTTCCATGTTGCATCATGCATCAACCTTGTACTCACTGAATGCACTGGTCGATGAAAGTCTTGACAGGTGCAGCTCCAATGTGACCCACGGCTCGTGTGATGGGTGCGCAGATGCGGACAAATACATCACTGTAGAGCCAGTACTGAAAGCATCCCTGAAAATGCAAGGGAGCAAGAGCAGGCAAAGTGAGAGGGTGTTCTCTTGAGGCTACTGTCGTGCTGACCAGGAGTTGTACAAGGCTGACTGAGCTCCAGAGCGGCACAGCCACTGAAACTGCTCACCAGGTAGGCGAAGCCAAAGAACGTGAAGAGCCCATTTCGCTTCCAGTCTACTTCGTCACGACGCTCTATTACCTGCGAAGAAAGCCGAGGGTGGGGTTAAAAACCCGTGTCCGGAGGCAGGGCGGCCAATCCTTGTATAATTGATTTCCTTCTATTGCCCACTTGCCTTTTGAGCGAAGACGTCAGCGGCTGACGTCTTGATGACGGTTGTCAAGACGCCCGTGGCAAAGGGCCACCTCCGTGCTGTCTCGTTATACGCGCCCCCGAACCGAGCGAATGGCGCCACCAGGCCCCTTCCTAGGCGCTGTACTACTGACATGCTGACCAATGGGCGCCGGAGTGCAGAAAGAGGCTGCGTAAGAGTGAAGGGGGCGCAGTAGCCCCTCTGCCTCAAGACCGTTGTTTGAAGAGCCGGCTCACAGACTCAGCAGGCGGTGCCATGCATGGCTGGAATTGAAGATATTCGCAACCCACAGCGAAGAGCCGCTGGGAGTTATCTCGCCCTTGTCAGGGTGGTCCGAGACCTGACTGCTGACTACCTAGTGAGTGGCTGGCGAGACACTACGAGCAATAAGCTGGTTCTGATCACTCTTGCAGCAATGGGTCTCTGCGACGTGCGTTTTGAGCTTGAGAACCAACAACCCTTGAGGGCTGGACACCTGGCGTAGAGCGTGGTGACCTGGTTACGCACCTGGCGCTGCGGCAATTTTCACCTTGTGCGCCTGGGACGGCAGTCTTGCGGTTTGAAAGAATGGCAGCCCGCAATGCGCAAAGTGCAAAAACCGCAAAGTGTAGGGGAAACTTCAAACCGCATTATCAATCCCGCATTTGCATCCACAGCACAAAGCTCCTGTATGATGTGCAAACCGCCATTCTGAACACAGTGGTGATGTGTGTGTAAAGACGGGGTTGAGTCAGTGTCAAGTGCCCGGTTCCTATTCAAGACCCGGCCTTGGCCGGAAGTGTACGCGTGGGAAAGGTGACGTGCTTACGAAACAGCCATGCTTAAATTGTAACAAGAACAATCCGAATATAATGTTGGGAATGACGATCGCCACAAATAAATAACCTGAAAATCGACCAAACGATGCCGTTGGCTTCCGAAGTCCAAGGTCCAAGATGCGAGATGGTGCTCGCTGCCTTGACTTCAGTAGCAAGCCTTCAGTATATCAGAATCCGCGCAAGAGCGCTTAATATGCCGTGGACCAACGCCTGTCCAAGGTTGAATATGATCGCAGAACCAGCAGCTCTGCAGTTTATAAATGATATTACGTGAAGAGGCGAAACGTTTACATCTGCATTGACATAGAACTGCCTTGCATTTTGGCGCAGCACGGAATCGTGCGTGGCTGAACGCACACCATCCAAGAGGCCACCAGTCAAGAAGCCACCAGTCAGTCAATCTTACAAGGGAGGGAGTGCACACCAAGAAGCACGTCCAACGCAAACATCAACTATTTGCGCAAATTAAAGGGGAATCTGGCCGTGGGGTGCTTCCAGTGGGGTCAGGACCTTGTGGCCATCATCCCACAGGACACCTTCCGAAAGCATCCCGTTAAGCCATATCAATGCCAGTCAAGTATGATTACCCTCCTTGCACGGGCTGACGCACGTGACTTCAAGCGATCATCAAAGCCACTGTAGAGTGGGCTTAACACAATTGGAAAGATAGATCTCCACAAGGACAGTTGGGCTTGCCATGCCAAAACCTCGGTGGATGCCACCACGCTTTAGAAAGCCCTGTTTGTATTCTGAACTACATCGCGTAGTATCGACGGCCTACATCGGCGAGATGCCCCTGGCAATGGTTTTACAACTGGAGCCTCTACCCCAAGCCAGGAACGGCACCCCATCACAGACGCTAGACGCTAGAGAGTGTGTAGGTTGGACGGGTTGGAATCCTCCCCCTCATATGATTACAAGCAGGCAAGGCACCATGAAGCACGTCCACGCAAACATCAAATTCGCGCAACTTGCTGAAATTGAAAAATTTCCTAGTAAAGGGGAGTTTGATCGGGTCAGCAAGGGGTGTCAGTCCCTTGTGGCCATCACCCCATGGAACACCTTCCTAAGCGCCCCATCAGCAAAAGCATTGAAATCGGCTCTATCGATGACAGTTAGTGATAGCGAGTTCCAATCGTTGAAGCGGCATGATGATTTGCCATACAGACCATATCTCATCGCGCAACAAATAATTAACTGTTGGCGGGTACGGGGTCCAAAATCCCAATTCTGGCCTTTTGCGAGAATTTTAATAACTACTTTTGACTCTGCGAGAAGTGAAATGCCTTGTCTTGTCGCGAAAACGATGATTTTTGCATTGGAATGACTAGCTGTCTAGCTCCTAGCAGTGTTATAGCATGCATGAATCAAAGAAACCAGTCTGATAGCCATTCACATAGCCTTTCAGCTCAACAACAGCGGCTGTGGGAACGCTGCGCGGAGTTATATTGATGTCTGGCTGTGTCTGCTGGACGTCTGCGTGAAATATAATCAATGTTCTGGTGCAAGACCTGCGGAACCAAATGTCATCTATAAGATACGGTCTCGCGGTATGATGTTACTTCGTGCCCCGTCGAAAGGGCATGCCGCACCCCAGCAATCGCCCGAAGTGGAACTGGCATATCAAAAGTGTGCCAAATGTGTTCAGATTGTCAACGTCAAAAAAAGGTTCAGAATGCCACTATTCACGCCGCCAAATCCACATCCAAGATTGCATTTCCCGAGGCATCACGACCCTGGCCTACTTGGTAATGCTGAGCTTGTAACGAAGTAATGTAGCGCCAAGTCCATGCCGACAGCTGACTTGAGCCAGCAGCCTCACTTGCGTTCTCTGGTTGGGGCCGGCTGGTAACTGCCAGTAGGTGCTTGCGTTTTGCTGCAGATCGGTGCTAATGCCTTACTGAATCTGCTGGTGGCTTGAGGTTGGTGGCAAGGGCTGGCGCAGTGCTGCATCCGTTGGCAGTCGGCCGCCACCAGACCAATCTTTTTAGCGGCTGTGTTCTAGTGTCCAAATTATGATTGCACTGGCTGTAGCATTGCATTCTAGTTCGAGTTAGAGCTGTAGGGCTAGTCGTAGCACATCCGCTGCCACCCTGTGGCGTTTCCCAATGACTTGCACAGTGCGTTCATAGAGCCAGATCAAAGGATACAAATTCTCAGCACTGCAGCACAGCCCTTCTCATGGTTCTCAAGGTTTAGGTGGTCAGCAGCAGCAGCAGCAGCAGTTAGTTTGAATCGTCAATTGCTCCTATTATCAGCTCCCGGCGCCAATCTGTACTAAGCGTGAGATGGTGAAGGCGATGGCGGAGAAGGTGCCCAGGATGGTGATCACGGACTTGATCTGCGCACCACAAGCAGCGTGACGGCATGCCAGTGGCAGATGCTACAAGTTCGTGTGATTCATCTAGTAATATGCAAGGACGATGTTTCATGTACTGTAATTGCTTTTCATCATTCCGGCATAATCAATGGCCGAGTCCGAAATCTGAAAGTTCGAGAAAGAGGCCTGCCATCATGGGCTGCTACCGTGACATATCCTGTGCCAGGTGCTGCCAGAGATGGAGAGACAGAGCATGCGGCCGTCATGCAGGACTACATGCTGATGGCTGGCTGGTCCTTGTTCGACAGTTCTGCACTAGCAAGCCGCCATACAGCCAGAAGCGGCTCCTGCCTGCACATCTATTTGGAGAGCATCTCCATCACATTGTGGACCAAGACCAGGGCTTTGATCTTGACAGATGACCAGCATTACTGACGGCTATTTGCATGGCGCATGACATGATGCAAGGAGGCGTCTTGCCTGTTTCCCTTTGCTTGACGCATGCTGAGTGCATGACAAGGCGCCCTCTCATCTCTCTACGTTGCTTCGGGATTGGATAAGATCGTCAGTGGGTTGCAAAGTTGGCGGCCAGATTTACAAGCAGACTGATAAAATAACTGCTTGGCGTCATGCGCAGAAAAGCTGAAAATCGAGCAGATTGGCAAAAAATCATTTGCTAAAAAAACCAGATTGATCTTGAGTAATTAGGGTAATGCATATGACCACATTGACGTGCGAGAAAAGGGTTGCTGCTGGTGCACACTCTTGCCTGCCTAAAGGTTTTGCCTTGCAGATTCTGCCCACTGCACAGTGCCTGACTTGTAGACTTTCCTCATACCACCACTGGTCACCTCCTGCCTCTGAACAGTTCACAGGCCCTGCCTCTGAACGATTCACAAGCCCTGCCTCTGAACGATTCACAAGCCCTGCCTCTGAACGATTCACAGGCCCTGCCTCTGAACGATTCACAAGCCCTGCCTCTGAACGATTCACAAGCCCTGCCTCTGAACAATTTCAAAGCCCTGCCTCTGAACAACTCACAAGCCCTGCCTCTGAACAACTCACAAGCCCTGCCACTGAACAATTCACAGGCCCAGGCCTTCCACGCACTGCATGCTCACCTCCCGAAACCTCTACATCGACATCACATACCCTGCCATACCCAACCCAATCCAGCCACCCACCGTATCGTTCTTAGCCTTTTCAACCGCTGACTTGAGTTCATTGATATCCTGCAAAACGTGCATGCCAATTACAACTTTCAAGGACGCAACTTTGGTTGGTATGCGGTCAACTAGCCTTGTACTGATAACAAAGCATGCAGCCAGACAAACACATGACTACCACCCCCTGCGCACAAGTAAGGCATTTTTTGCCGTTTTGCAGAGGGCACATGTGTAGTATGCTTGCCCGCTGTTGACAGGGCCCTGGCTTCGAACAGTGCCCAACCGCTCCTAGTTCTTCACGTAAAATCCATGCAAGCCTCCTGAGACGGTCGACTGCCTTTCACTCACCCTATCCACTTTGATTTCCAGCTCAGTTGTCTTGTCCCTTATTATCTGGAAGTCGTCGCGCATGCGCCTGCAAGCCATGTACACATTGCCGCTGATGAATCAACACAAGCCAAGTACAAATGCAAACAAATTGAATCGGCGCAAGCAAGCAAGCAAGCACGCAAGTTGTTTTCTATGTGCCAAGCCATAGGATGCTTTCTGGGTGACAGCCATAGGCGATAGGCTGCAGAATACTTTCATAGAATGCTGTCTGAGAGGCAAGCCATAGAAATCAGGAGCTAGGCGGTTACACTGATGATGTACGTCCTTCAGTGATCATCTGATAGCATCACACTCCCATGGCCTGCTCACCCTTTTTCCAAGTTCATGTCCAACCGCTGGCTGGATGTCAGCTTGTCTATTTCGTGCCTGCACAACAGTCAGGTAGAGTGCACCATAACTCAGTGCGGGCCCTCAATTACCATCCATAACCACCTTCAGATGATGATTCAGAACTGTGGCACAGAAAAACAAGGTCCTGCGAGGTTTGGTGCCAGTTAAGGACGGTGGAACTGACGAACAAGATGACGTGCCGATCAACGCTGAAGAAGCGTCGAACCAAACTTGCCAAACACAAGGTTTCCAACAGCAGGATTGATTGGTTCGGCTCACGATGGAATGCAACTTCCAATGCCAATGTGCTGAAGGCTTATGCAATGGACGACTAAGTCCCCAAGCTGCACATGGCCCATGCATGAAGCAACACTCTGACATCACCCATGGCTTGCTTCTTTCATTCCCTGGCCTATACTTTGTAATGCCCACGTGTGAAGACCTCAACCCTTTCATGCCACACACCATGGGCCCATGAGGCACATAGCACCAGCTGAGGGCTGCCATATGCACCAATGCCACTCCCTGCGCATGGCTTACCTGACCTCCACTCTCATCTTGTCTAGGAACGCCTGCTGCCGCTCCAGGTCCTTGTTGACTGTCTGATGTGCCACGTCCTGCGCCTTGTTCAGCTCTGCCTTGAAGGCGGCCACTCGCGTGTCCTGCTCCATCACCACCTGTGGGCAAGGGAAAGGACACACTGCATGGTCAAGGTATTGGGAGCAGGGGGGACCAGCTGTGACAAGCGCGTGTCCTGCTCCATCACCACCTGTGGGCAAGGGAAGGGACAGTAGCTGCATCTCCATCTGCGTACAGTATGTGAAAGGCTGACAACAAACCTGTTGGCAACAAGCACAGTATGCTACAGCAGACAGAGGCAGGGGCGATCAGCTGACCAGCAGCGTGGAGGCGAGGGTCAGCAATGCTGACTGCCGTGCAAAGGATAGCTCTAGAGTGGTCTGCATCATTGCGAAGTGAGGAAACAACAGGGCAGCAGTCACGATTCTGCCAGCGCCCTCATCTGCTCTTGCTGCTTTGATAAGAGAGTCTGCCGCTTGGATCTCCTAGAGGCATGGACCCTGCCATTCTACTACAGTAAGGTGGCTGGCTTGAACCTGATGGCATGCACAGCCTGACTGGGTGTCCTCCTTTGGTCCCAGTGGGCTGTGACTAGGGACCAGTAGCAGAACCAGATACAGATGTGCACTCAGGTCAACGCAAAACTGGCGGACCTACATTTACCAATTGGGTTTTTTTCCAACCATCGTCAGCATCCTCATCCACATGCACCCCTGGTTGCTTGTTCATACGCCTGGCTATTGCCTCCAACCTGCTGCTCCCTGCCCCTATTGAGCTGTACCTTGTCAAGGACCTGCCGGTTGACGAACGTTTCTTCCATGCGCAGTTTGTTGAGTACAACCAAGTCCGTGATGTGCTCAGCCAAATGCTCAGCTGCTTTCCGGTCCAGGCCTGCTGTTTCAAACTGGCGTGTCTACATGGCAGGTACAGCCAAACACCATAATACTGTACGTGCACTACCTTGTAAAAGCAGTGGGCCTGGTTGGACAGCCAAGGACGCATGGGCCTTCGACACTTGAGTCTGGGGGATTTACTGTCGACCACCGCTGTATGGCAGAGGATAAAGGTACTGCTGCAAGTTGCATACCAGGATTGCCTCAGAGCATGACCATCTCTGCACACCCCATGCAGCCGCATGCATGGCGTCCTAGCGTGTTCGGCCATAGCCCTCCTCACCAGCTGCAGTGTGTCCACTAAAAGATTTCTTTGGACTAGAGTTTTGTTGTCGAGTTGGCTTCCAAGACCAGCGAACGCACGCTGCTGCTGGCCCAAGGAGCACTGCTGCGCTGCAAAGCGTGCCCCTCGCAAAAGTTGCCGGACCCCATGGTCCCGCATCTTGGCTTGTGGAGCTGTTTGACGGTATTTAGTTACCAAGGGCTGGGAGCACAATAGGTCGAGGCTGGGTACGCAGATGGAACCTTGGGCTTGTGTGTGCGTGTGCGCTTGCAGACGACAACAACAAATCAGGGCCCAGTCAAACAGTGTCTGCCGAAAAGATGATTGTATCCCATGCGAGGACTCCGCAACACTCGAGCCTCCAACTGCCCAAACCGTTCTGAGTTTCAAAGTTCGGTAACTCAAAGGTCGACACCCAGTTCGGATTTGAATACATTGCCTCAAGTTCAGTGAAAGTTACCCATCACATCAGGAGAAGCAGCAACAAAACGGAGAGGCAATCACCAGTTTCATTCATCAACCTCCATCCATTGATTTCCAGTTCCAAGGATTTGATCCTGCCCAGTGTCTGGCCCAATGGCCTGCGCCAGCTCTAGATGACAGGCGCAATCAGCAACAATGATTTAGAAGAACAGCTTATTGGATGCGCTTCAATGCGCTTGAACAAGCAAGAGAATGCAACTCTGGGACAGACACATGCCGCCCTCCAGCCAGGCAGCTGCTGGGCTTGCAATGCAAGCCTTGGACCTGATGATGGCTTCAAAAGGTGGGTTTAGCTCTTGGTCAGGTACACGGCCATGAAGCTGCACCAGAGTACTGAAGGTGCAGCGGCATGGTTTTCTAGAGGCACAGAGACCCACAGCAAGCGTAGAGGGAAAAGCAGTGCGCTATGGTCTTCTGTAGGATCAACTGGCTACACCTCTGCCCAAGCAATCCTCCCGAGACTCCAGGGACTGAAGTTAAACAAGAACAAGAACAACAACGACAACAACACACCAGCTTGTGTTGATGTAATGCTGATGTAGTGCCACACCATGTGTTGAGACCATGACAAGCACATAATGCTGCTGATGTAACGCTGACAGTGCCGCATGTGATGAACCTGGGCGGTATTTCGTACATGTAGAGGGTCCCCTTATGGCGGATGTGAAGCCCAGTCCTGACGGTTGCTGGGGCCGGCCTTGGGAGTCGAGGGACAGGGAACAGTCGGACTCGTAGTGACCTGTTCATGTGTTTGTGAACGACATTATCAATCACCAACCTACAACGACATCATTCCAACATGATCCTAACCGAAAAGTTCTCGTTTTGTGCTTTCCGAGTTAGATAACAGGTCAACAACGGATAACTCAATAACAGTAACTGATCAAACTCGTCACAGCCTGACAGAAACACAAATGTCTGACATTACACCAACTGACAACGACAGCGGGTAACACATAATTGAATAGTTGATTTGGGAACACACTGGCAACTGGCACTGCTATACGGATAACGACAATAGTAAATACCAGACAGGAAGAAAACTAGCTTACTTCAGGATCATCTGCACATACCAAACACCAAGAATCTGGCTTGTTTCACCACCATGTAACTCTGATTGCAACCCTAACCCTAAACCTTACCCTGTTTGCAGTGGCACCCGCCTGAGATGCAGCTTCCCCTAGAGGTGCAGTTGTTCAGGCTGAGCACACATCACATTTCCCGACTGGCTTTCAGCTTCGCATTTGGCGGTGATGAAAGTTTGTATCGGTTGTTCCAAGCCCCAGGCACAAGCGGCACCTCATGTGACAGCAATCATGAAGGGCCTGCACGTAATCTAGCTCTGTCATCATTCACACCAGCCCTGCTGTCTCTTGCAAGCTCGTGCATTCTGCTCTTCACCACTTCTGGTGCTTCCTGAGCTTTTCACGGCCGTGTTCGGCTGGACCCAATCTGTAAGCTCCTAGAGCGTACCTAGATGGCAAGAAGCACAAGTTGTGCCGGCGAAGTCCTCTTGGTGTAGTTGGTTATCACGTTAGTCTAACATCACTGTTCGACTAGGAACGGTGGTTGCACACTGAAGGTCGGCGGTTCGATCCCGTCAGAGGACAGTTTTGCCTTTACCAGTCTTCTCTACGTGCACATCACAAGGACCCAACGGTGCGGCAGCCGCCTGGCCAGCATTGTGACCATAGTGCACGGCGATCCATCAGTTGAATTGAGTGCACGTGAAGGCCTCTCTTCGCCTACGATGCTTCGGTGTGAGCGTCAGGTTGGACGAGGCCAGCGACGCGTCCAAGAGCCCCTGTCCCAGAACCACGAGTACCCCACGCGCACCCGATATCACCAGCCTCGGGTTCACAATACTTCTGCGAGACGGACTCTTCAGTGTTGAGGTTAACACAGGCCAGTCAAAAAAATAAAGTTTGCCAGTTCTGGGACATTCTTGTGGAGTGTTGTGTGAGACTGGGTGAGGTGCAACACCCTGTGAGGTGGTGAGGTGCAACATGTTGGTAGACGATAGTGGTGACGGGTTAGGGCTTAGACACAATAGACACACTTGTCAACTCAACGAAACTCAAACCACTCCAACCAGCTCACCAATCACCTGCCAACAGCCCTTGTTTGCGCCTGCCGCAGCCACACCGGGTTGCCTCTAATGGGTACCTCGGCATCAGCCTGGCAAAGCTAAAATGTCCTCTGACGGGATCGAACCGCCGACCTTCAGTGTGCAACCACTGTTCCTAGTCGAACAGTGATGTTAGACTAACGTGATAACCAACTACACCAAGAGGACTTTGCCGGCCAGTCTCGCGATTTATGCCATACAAGTACCAATTGTAAGCTTACAGATTGGGCCGACAGGTACCGATTGATATTGATGTTGATATCGATGTAGGCAGCCCATGACAGCCGCGACTATCCGCATCGCGTGCCTGTCAATATGCTGTCGGTCCAGCGGTACCCTGCGCCCCGGTGGCACGGGTTGTTCTTCGGAGAAGGGCCCTCCGGCGGCATCGTGATGGCTTGCAGCGTGGTGGAAGACGCTTGAAGGCTGACAGAATGCTGGCGTGGCGGAAGTAGCTAGAGTTCTACGTGGCTGTTTGGGCGCTTGGACTGCCGTGGCGCCTTCGCTTCTGCTGCGATGAAGTGCTGGATTTCGGGTTCGTAATGATATGGCTGGCTATGGCACCTGCCCTCGCCCCAGCAGCCTCCCAGGCCTGCCG
>QAXH01006680.1:51924-70001 GCA_004335635.1 Chloromonas sp. AAM2 | reverse complement strand
CAATGTGGCGGCGGCAGAAAGGGCAGTCCAGCGGCTTGTGCTTCATATCCTGCACCATGCGCTTAGCACAGCCTCCACACATGCGGTGTGTGCATGGCGCAAGCTGAGTGCGAGCCTCCTCATCCATGCAGATGTCGCACACAGTGACCTCCGCCTCCTCACCCACATCGCTATAGGCTACTGCTGGCTTGGTGGTGGTTAGTCTGGCCATCTTGCCAATGGGTGCTGCCAGGGTAGCTGGCTTTGACTGCATGCTCAACTGCTTGGCAGTAGCCCCATCAGTGTACCATTGCACGCCATGTGCCAGTGGCTTGCATGCCTCCTCCGCCAGAGACTTGTTGGAGTGCACCTCGACTGGCCCTTCAGGCTGCTCCTGGCATTGGACTGAACACGTGTCTTTGCTGCTGGGACCTGCTCCATAAGCATGCTGCGTGATAGGTCGCTTCATACCCTCAGACGATGCGCATGCTGCTGCCAGGTCAGACAGAGAAGCTGGCGAGCAATCAACAGAGCGTGTATGCTCAACGCTGTTGCGACGAGCCGTCACTGAGTTGGCATCCTGTGACCAAGTGGCATGGCTCTGTTCAGGCAGCAGAGAAGCTGGATCGCAGTCACCCTCGTCAAGCGCGCGACGCTCAGGGGCAGTCTGCTTTTGCATCTTCTGCAATCGCTGATACAGCTCCTGCTGGTGCTGTGCGTTGTCCAAGCCGGTCAGCAGGTGCTGGCGAAGCGCTGCGCTGGCCAAGGCTCGCAGAGAGGTGGAAGACGGATGCTGGGCATAGAAGGTGGCAAGGGGAACGCTTGGGTGCAGCATCTCAGCCAGTGTTCGGATGTGCATGCTGTACGCCACCTGCCAAGGCAGCAGGTGCTGACTGTTGCACGCCAGACGGGGGTCATGTCCACGGCCCTGGCCGTTTGCTTGCCTTGTGCTGCCAGCCACAGTGTGCTGCAAACAACCAACAGAAGACCCCACACTTCAGAAGACAACCACCAGATCAGTACATGAAGACATACCATATGGTTCATACAACATACAGCAGTAGTTGACGCCACATGCATGACATGGCCAGTGTTGGCAATTGCACTTTGCTGTGAATGTGACGATTGGACTGTGCAGGCGATAGAGTATCTGGGCTACTCACATAGTAGCGAAGCAGTTCTTTGGCCACCGTGGTGCTTCCCTTGGATGCAGCAACGTGCATGGGAGTGGTACCAGCTGGGAACTCCATGCCGTACTCATACCTACACAGCAGAGCACAGACGCATGGGTTATACCTTTGCGGCATGGTTGATACCTGGGCAGAGGTACAGCTTGATGTGCAGGGCAATCACTCACGAGTCATAGACGTTGAATGTGCTGAGCCGAGGGTTGTGGTCCAGCACGGCCCTTACTGTAGCTGCATCTCCACTGCTGACGGCACAGTGCAGAGGTGTGAAGCCGCTGATTGTTGGAACTTCAAGATACCTACGAAAGGCGCGGTGGGCATGAGCATCAAGCATTCGTTCCATGCAACTCAATGCAGTAGGAGCAATTCCTGTGCACGCACGCTCATGCAGCACATGCAACTTCATTGTTTTGGTCCATGCAGCTGTTGCGCACCTGGTGTTTGCATCAGCGGGGTTTGTGAGCCACTGGGAAGGCAGGTGGTCGAGCAGGAGCCGAACAATCTGAGGCTTGGCGTGCAAACAGGCATTATGAATGGCGGTCCGGCCTCCCAATCGGTCTGACAACCAAGGATTGGCTCCCTGCGCGGGACAAGGAGGTGTAAGCAACAGGCGAGTGAGGCTAGCTCAGAGCGTTGTGAGCCACGCGGAAAGCATGTAAGCAGTGCACTCTGCGAGTCAAAGTGTGAGATAGGATACGCAGGCTCACGAAATCCCGACACACCTGTTCCAAGAGGAAATGAACGGCCTCTAGGTGGCCAAGCTGCGCTGCTACGGACAACGCAGTTTCACCCTGCGACGCAACAAAGCATTGACGGCGCATTTGGTGGACCCTTGCAATGGATTACGTCTGACTCGGCGGCATGCGCTGGCAGATGGCTCTTCCAGCTTCCCACCCCTTTCCTTCGCACCATATTGTTCTGAGCATCGAGGAACTGATGCAGTAGCGTGTTAGATGAGGCAGGTCCGGCCTGCGCCCCATCGCCCCGCTTGTTCCACACAGAGTGCTTTTGAAGCGCGGCGTGCACTGCCTCCCAATGTTGGCTGAGCGAGTCGCAGTTGGCTTCCAAGCTCCTCCTTGCTGCTGCTCCATGTGGGGCTGTTCGACAAGCGCGGATAAGGCAGCTGTCCCCGTTGGTGGGATGCCGTCGCAGAAGCTGGCGTACTGCCAAGTTGTCATCGTGGTCCCTGCTGCGTGGACGCAGCACTGCTAGGTCGTTGCCCATGATGCGCAGGCTGGTTTGTATTTCAAAAGATGCCCGGGGCAAAGATGCCGCGGTTGGGAATCATCTGAATCCATCTGAAGGGGCATCTTTGCGCTTTTCACGTGCTCTGTAATGCGCACATGCATGAAGAATCCAGTGGAAGCTGGAGCGGTCACTGGAAAAGGCATGGAGTTGTGCGCTGCTTGGACAGAGTGAGCGTGTCCTAGACCATCATGATCCATCCATCAAAGACCAAGCATCCAAGTTCAGATATCCAGCCCCATTGGCCCACTCCAACAGCAGCAGCAAGCAAGGCTAGGAAACGATAAAAATGTGTATGTGCAAGCAGAACAAGGGCACTGCGCTAAGGTCAGCCTTAAATACAGATCAACTGTTTGTCCGTCGACTGCTGTGTGCAACTCCCTGCACGCAAGCGATGCCCTTGCCAGCCTTGCATGCCTTCTGAAAACATTTTGTACATTAATCCCTGCTGTTATCTCCTCGTGTTCCTGGCTGCTGCTCTAGCCTGCATCACTCGTTGCCTGCCTGCCAGGAAAACTGGCAGCGTCTGAGCTGCTGCCCTGTGAAGGCTCACGTGCCTGAGCAAAGCAAGAACACAAAGTGTACACACAACCTCGTTAGTTAACTAGTGTTCTGTTGCTCAGGGTTTGTCAAGACAGAATCCAGTTCTCTTGCTAGCATTGCCGCTCGATGCATGTGGACCTCCTCGCTGTGATCTCTGTATACATTAGTCAAGGAGTTGGCTCGGAAAGGGCCACAATCTTCACCTACAATCTTCGGGTCGGCTCTTTCTTGAAATGCATTACATTCCGACCACTCTAAGGGCATTGAAAGGTTCACAGTATCATGAGCGACCCTGTGCTGATACACGCACCTTTCCACGAGCCGCGCATGGTTTGCCTCGTAGCCTCCGCCTATCGCCGCGGCCACGGGGACGTTTGCCTCAGCGCACGTGCTCATCACCAGCAGGTCACGTGCTGCTATGCCCTCGCTGCTCAGACCCATCTTGCCCAGTTGATCTTCGACATGAACATCAACACCTGATGCAACAGTGAGTGGATGAAAGCAGGACACTGGTCGCTGTCGTCATCATCACTATCGTTATCATCACATTGCGTTCGCTTTCATTCCCAAGCATTGAACATCCACATGAATAGCTTTAAGCAGGAAAACCTGCTCCAACTCATGCCCTACGCCCTACGACTCACCCACGCCTACTCCTCCTGACCCATCCCTACAACACTGCTTGCAACCCTGCCCACTCTGAGCCTTCTACCATCCCGAGCCCAGCCATACCCATCTCAGTCCAACCACCTAGAGCTATCCCACTCTTGCAGTGGCAGTGAGCCAACCCTACAGTATCAGTAATTGAGGAACCGTTGCTGGTAGTAATGACAACAGCAACAGGTTGCAAACACAAGCAGTGCGCTGTCAGCTGACAACCGACACCTAATGCAGGTTTTTTAGGTTAGCTATAGCCCCACCTGCATTGTACATCACCAGGTCGGGCTGCACCTCCTTCAGTAGCCCCGGGAGCACACTACCCACCACCTGCAAGAAGTAATTCTGCACTTAAGTGGGAGCGTTTCTGAATGGGATGATGTGACACCGTAGTCTGACTTGGACTGTCCAAACCATGCCATCACGTGCAGCACATTCCTGACATGGTGTGCACATGCTTGCGGTACATCATGCAAGGGCAAGCACAGCCTCAAAAACAAGCTCACGAGCGATGTGTGATTATACACCGCGTGTGTTGCATTGCATGTGCTGGCTGGTTGTGCTTCTGACCTGAACTGTGTACGCCCTATGTGTATACTACTGAGCCACCCTCACCGTCACAATACCTCCACTCTCACTCTGACCCTACCGAGCCTCATTCTCCATTTCAAACACATAATACTGCCCTAAGAAATGACAGAAAAATAAAGATAGAATTAAAGCCAAAACTGTTTGCAAAACATGTAAGGAGACTGAAGGAAGCCTTTACCTTCCAGCTGAGTGACGATACAGATGTAAACACACACACACACACACACATACACACCTCCAGGTACTCTTCATCTCCTATGCCCGCTGGCAGAGGCGTGTCCAGATCACTGGCTGCCAGGCGGTGGGGAAACCCCTGGGCCTGACAGTGGACACTCCATGTGAACACTGACTCATCAGACGCAAAGATGGACGCCTACACACATGCAACGGTACAAAACGCTCGTGAGCTCTTGTGGTCGCATTGCACAGTACATTAAAGTCGCACTGCACAAGACATTAGCACGACATGGCATTCACAGATTCGCCCAAATTTTCGCTTTAAACTTCGCTTGAAGTCGTCTTGTGTTGCTTAGGGTTGGTTAGGACGGTATTCAGCCTCGTCTCTTGCATGGCTTGCTAGTGTTCGCGCTCGGTGCATGTGGCCCCCCTGATGCAATCAATACATATACATGTATGTGGCCCCCTGATGTAATATATGTACACACATAAGAATAGCAGGTGGGTTTACGGTGCTGCCACTGAACAAGCCTGTCCTGGTGGGATCACAGGGAAAGCGAGATGCGGCACATGTGGTGTAGTTTTCATGCACGCCATAAGAAGAGGAGGCAGTCATGTCGGTCCTCCCACTTGCTGTTCCAACCTCCTTATGTCCCACTCATCCAGCAAGGGCACGTATGTTTCCGATGCCGATGCCAAATCCTCGGTGTAGAGAGATGAAGTCGCGGCACATGTGTGTATACTCGCAAATGCACGCCATGCAAAAATGTGGCAACTACTTCAGTCGATATACCATGCTCATAATGAACTAAGCTCAGTTCTACTCCATTTGCATCTCACAGCTGTCCTGTTGTTGACGCATGCGTCTCTGATACCAATGCCTATCCTTGAGAAAGTTCGGTTGGTGCACATGCACGGCATGAAATGTTGCCATTCTTCCCACTCGCTGTCCCAGCTTCTTGGTGCCGCACTCACTGTGCCATCCTCTTGGTGCCGCACTTACTGTGCCATCCCCTTGGTGCCGCACTCACTGTGCCATCCCCTTGGTGCCGCACTCACTGTGCCATCCCCTTGGTGCCGCACTCACTGTGCCATCCCCTTGGTGCCGCACTCACTGTGCCATCCCCTTGGTGTACGTCTAGGTCCACAAACATGACTCTCTCCACCCCCGCATCCCGCTGGGCCGCACGAGCCGCCACCGCCTGGTCGTTGAATATGCACCACCCTGTGTAACCGACAGCACTTACGATACTTGAGGAAGCGGTATAGCAATTGTTGCAGCGGCACAGTTTGGTGTCGCCACCACACACAACACCTGTATTTATCAGCGGTATTGCCATATCCAATTGGCTATGTGTCGTGATGAAGGTGTGGCTATGCCCTCACCAACAGCGTGAAATTGAACCAACTCATGCAAATGACGTGACGTACCTCCCCCGTAGTCCCTGTGTGCATGGTGTGTGCCGCCGTTGCACATGCATGCCACTCCAAACTGCAGGGCCAGACGGGCAGCCAGGATGGCGGAGCCAACACCTGCGAGACCACAAGGCAAACATGTGACAACATGCAGCACGACTCAACTGGCCTAGTGCTTGTTCGTTGGCCCGGCAGACTATCTGGGGGGCTCAGCTGCAGCCTTGCAGTCTCAGCTGCAGCCTTGCAGTCTCAGCTGCAGCCTTGCAGTCTCAGCTGCAGCATTGTTGGGCAAGTCTGTGAGTGCCAGGTAGTGCCGCTGATGATGGCTCTGTGGAATGTTCAGCACGAGCCAAGCAAACCGGGCATGAGACATGGGCATTATACAACGCTGTGCCAGTACGCAGACAGTGCCCGGGTCCTTTGGTGCAAATGATCACACACCATGAGGCAATCTCTTTCTTATATACACACTGTCCGCTGTTGAATATGTGGGTGCGACTTAGCGTTACGACCTGTGCTGCTTCTCGACAGCTTGCAGTGGGTGTTGCCGTCAAGACAAAAAGTTCGGAATTTTTTTGTCAAGATTGACAACTTGACTGTTAACGACAACCGTACACCCTTGAAGTGCGGTCCACCCTTCCCCATAGCCTATCAGCCACTCCACCCACAATATGAGCATAAATCGCCACTTGAGGTCACACACTCGCTTCACCACATCAACCCATCACTTGTCCAAGAACTGGCAAACATCACTTTTCAAATGTTATAATGTGTAATGCGTGGTAGCAGGCAGATGTGAGTGCATTCCCAAGATGTGTCCCTACATACGTATATCCGTGCGCAGGTGCAGTGACCACTTGCGTGTTTCAACATGTGCAGTGCGCAGTGTGCGTCGCCTACCGATGCACGTGCGCTGCACGAGTGCGGGTGACCATGGCAGGCCAATGCGGCGCATGGCATCTTGGCTTATGCTGCCGTCAAGGAAACTGCGAGTTTGAAACAGAAGCTGGCTTGGTGCAGAAGGTTGCAGATGGAAATCAACAGACCATACTCAAATCACAAATTGGCCGTCACAGATGGCATGCAATACTTCAAAGGTATACAAGTGAGCGGAGTGTGGACGCGTGCATTGATGCTCACCTGGAAACATACTCCTTGCTGTGGCAGAGCGTCAATGTATCAGCATCTGGATATGAGGGAGTGAATGTGTTGTGCGCGAGGCTCAGGTCCTCGAGCCTCAGGTAGAGCAGGTGATCCTTGGGCATGGGAAATCTATGGTCATCTTTGATGGGCTGGATGGCAAAGTCCGGATGGTAAGTGATCGGATGGCCAGGGGGCAAGGCGTGTGTACGGATGCGACTTTTTGTGGTGCTGTGGTGTGCTGCGTGCCGAGGTGCAAGTGTTGAAGTAGCACGACGCAGCAGGCACAGCATTCCCGTGCAGCGCTGCTGCATCAAGCAGAAACACAGCTTAAGTCGCGTTCCAAGGGCTGGAGGTTATAACGCCACATCTGAGCGGAGAAATCTGACCCTGATTCAGCCAGCTTACGTTCCGTTCTGAATGCTGCCGTATGTCTTCCTCGAACGCGATGGATGACGTCACAAACCCTTTGGTCAGCAGGCTGGTGCAGGATCATTTGATACAGGACAGTCTACAAACCTTGGCGTACATTCCGGACTATGTGAGTATGTTGTCGTCTCCAAGACTGCTGTTTCAAGATTTTGCCATGACATGCAGCATGCCAAGGCGGTGTCAGCAGCTTTCTGGAATCAATGGAATGGAGCTGCCTTGCCAGGACGTGTAGCTCTGCACTCCCGTTGCCAGTGGCACGCTTACTTGCATGAACTGCAGATCACTGAGGACGAGGAGCGCAGGCTGTTGCGAGAGGTGCATGGCTCACGAGCCAAGTGGACGCAGGTGCTCCCATGCATCTCACAGCAACCATCTTCAAATCACATCTCAAAGCGCACCCATATGCCTTATTGCCCATACGAAAACTGCACCCTCCTACACCTGACTATGCTGCTTCAAATCGTATGTAGAGTTCCTTCATACGCGGTCATTTCGTTTTTACATGCGGTTGACACCGCATGTTTGCACATGGCTGCATGCAGCTGTCCGGTCGGCGGCTCCAGAACCATGGCGGTGTGGTGCACCCCAAAGGCCTGCTCCAGTCCCGCCTGCCCGCATGGCTGGACCCGCTCATGGCGCGGCTGCATGTGGACACACATGTGTTTGGGGACGCACCGCCCAACCATGTGCTGGTCAATGCGTACAGGCCTGGAGAGGGCATCATGGTAGGTCATGGGCATGGGCTGCGTATGCAATTGGACTGGATGCACGCCTCGGTGGTAATCCTTACTTGCGGAATTCCCAACGAAAAAGTAGGTGACAGAAGAACGGTCGAACGTCCAGCAGGTTTCCGCCGGTTGCCATTGCTGTTTTAAACGCTCTTTGCTCGTGATGTTGTCATATCCAACTCGGATCCCAATCCATGGCTCGGGGTCTAGGGCAAACTGAACCTGATGCTGTTGGATTTCTGAATCTAAACACGCCGGCCTGTCTGGAGTCCAGTCGCAGTATTCACAGCGTGGTGACTGTGCAGCAAATCAACCTTTTCCTGACTGACTGACCTGTCTGCAGCCCCATGAGGATGGCCCGTCTTATTGGCCAGGCGTGTGCATCCTCTCCCTGGGAGCACCAGCAGTGATACGTTTCTGGAGAAAACGGCCGGACCAAGGTATGCAAGCAGGTTGCCCGCGTCAAGGGCTTACAGTTAATGGCCCGGCACGTGCTGGTGGTGGGTGGTACCACTACTGGTGAGCCTGTGGCTTGGCTTGCTGCTGCTGACTGGCACACAATCTCTCCTCATGCTGGGTGTCAAGGCTTCAGCCAAAGCTCACCTAGTGGTGATCAAAGCACAAGACGGCCAGGGGGAAGCGCTGACATCCTTTCATGATGGTTTGCGTCTGTCTCATGAGGCGAGAATGTGTGGCCTCGGATGCGCTTCAATCCTTGACGTGTTTTTGAACCTGGCTACGTTTCATCCCACGAGTTGGGATATTATACTGTCTGTGTGTGTGATTGCACTCAACTGAAGTGTGTGCTGCCCGCGCCTACCTTTTCCAATGCGACTGTGCTGCCTGCATTACTTTCCGCGTGGTTTTACCTGTATGCAGGTTCTCCCAGTGCGGACACAGCCCCGGACGCATCGCTGCTGCTCATGCCCCGCAGCCTCCTGGTCTTTGCCGGAGAGGCATACACGCACTGCCTGCATGGCATACAGCAGGTGGGCAGACGGGGCCGGGCACATGCACACGTATGGACAGGGAGATTACAGCAGGCATGCATTGAGCATGAGTGCGAGCAAGCCATGCCTGACACGAGGATGAAGACACAAGGAAGCCAGAGACGACGTTGACGTGAACCCCTAAGCAACAGAAGGTAGAAGCACCTACTTGCGGAGAAGAATTGTTGGCTGTGCCGTTTTTGAACTCCCCCGCAAGCCACGCCCTGACCACTTATTTTTCGTCTGCCTGGTATTCACATCCGGCCAAGCGTTGCTGTTCCCTGTCACCTTGCAGGTGCAGGAGGAGCTGCTAGATGCCTCGGTTCTGAACCTCACGTGCCATCCAGAGGTGGTCCCACAAGCACAGCAGCCGTGCACAAGCCGCGCGGACGCCACACGCGCACACCAGCCACAGGCACGTCTCATTGAAGCAGCTGATATGGTACAGCCAGCCAACACTGCAGCACAGCCAAGCACATGCCATCAGGGACATGCGGCAGAACCACCTTTCTGTCATCATGATTCAGACCCCTCAAGTGCAACACAACCACCTACATGCAACGGCGAAGTGGTACATGCATACCAGCCGCCCATGTCAAACACGGAGGTTGCAGCGCACACATTGGGGACAACCCATCAGCAGGGACGATTGTTGCCACGTGGTGGAGAGAGGATTTCTCTCACTGTCAGACGAGTGACCAAAGTGGTCAAGTCACTGGTCAGACTGGCTGCCACATGATCCAACATGGGATTTTCCTTCTCTGCTGCTGCCTGTGGTTATGTCAACTGAAGACTCTTATCAGTTTCTCTGCAAAAAAAAAGAAGTTTGCCAGTTCTGGTCTGCATGTCTTTTGGCTGCTGGTATGTTGGGCAGTGAATCTGTTTACCAAGTTGCTTCAAAATGTAAGTTGCAGTTGTCCTTGGCTCGCTTTCTACAGTTGTCTGTAGTCCCAATATTGTCAGCCTTTGTGTGCACTACAAAATAATCCAATCAGTCAATACATCAGTACAGTCATCATAGGAACCTATCAAATTGTCTCAGAAGTGGCAATGCACCGTCTACCACAACATGCGATGGTCACCTCGCGGTTAACCGTATGTGTGATTAACACACACCTAAACACACATACACACACACACTCTCTCTCTCACACATATTTTTGCTGACACACACCGGTTCCAGTGCCAGTTTCAAAATTGTCCCAGAACCGGCAAACTTCTTTTTTCTAGTCTTGCTGTGTCCCTGGTCTGCTGCTGCATGCTTTCATAACGAAGTACAATCGTGTCTAATTATTACAACTGTCAATTGTCAGCGACCAATTTCGTGTTTGATTTCAGAGGTAGCATGAAGTCACGATTCTCATCGGCAAGATGCATTCTGTAGATGTGGAGGCAAGCCTTGTTTGACACCTTCAGTCTGCTTCACATGCACCACTGCACAGCAGACTGTCCAGTTGTGTTGACGAATTACAGGGATGCAGAACAAGTTCAAGAAAAAACTCATCCGCAGTTGGATGCATACGTCCGTTCCTAGCTAATCAGTTGCTTTAACATGCATTGAGCACTCGCTCATCTGTCCAGTCAGCATATAAAGAGTCGGGCGCGCACATACATAGGGTCTGCTTGTTCCACTCATGGCACTGACTGATGAGTCAACATGTCAGCCCTTTCCAACGACCTTCCCTCAACAGTTCCCAAGTCACATACCCTCAAACCCCTACCATTTTCGCCTTGCTTCCCGCAACCCCTTAGCAAGAGCCTGCAGATGTGCAAAGGCGGTTACTGGCACTAGTTGTGCGGAGGCCGTGGCTGGCACTAGAAAACACGCTCCAACAACAGGGTGAATGCCAACTGCCAAAGTCAGGGCGACGAAGGCCCAAAAGGAAGCTAGAGTTCAGAACAGAAATGGCTGCCTCAAATCATGGCAGGCGAGCCGTGGTTGTACAAAATGATCAGCAAATGCGGCCTTGGAACTTTCACCTGTTTCAGGAGACCAGCGACTGCATAGGCAAAACGGCATGTCATCACGCGAACGTTGCTGCTGTGCTCAAATGCACGTCAAAAACAGGCTTCGGTCACTTCATCATCAGCAACCAGCCTTTAGCGCACAAGGTGTGGCAGTGAATGTGGCAAACTGAAACAGAAACAGCAGAGTACAGTCAAGACATCCTGACCTGCCACTGACAGCCACACGAGGGGACTTACTCCGACCAGTCCGGCGCGGACACAGCCCCAGATGTCAAGTCACACCATGCCGGGCGTTTTGTGATCAATCTCCCCCTGCGTAAGCATGCCTGTAGAATGCACGTGTTTAGCCAGCATACAGCCACGCAATTCCCTTGTCAATCTGGAACAAATGAAACGAATACACGCCAAAGTAACACTTCTGCCACTGGTAAGCAAGGAAAGCAATGGTACAAACACGGAACAACTACAGAAGACAAGTGTGCGTGATGTTGAACTCGCTTACTGGCTGGGTGCCAAGCCGCAAAGCTCAGTTAACCCGACAACCTCAGTTAAGCCTGACAACATGGATTGATGGTTGGCGACCTTGTGTGCCATGCATGCATTTGTGTGTACCGTGCCTTGGCCAGGCGTGCTCAACTGTAAAACCTGGCAACATAACAAAATGGTTGAAAGCCACGTGTCAAGAACGCCATGACAAAAACCGTGGCGTTTTCAACTGTTACAGCTGGCAACATGGTGAGCACCCACATTGCACCTCAACATCCACCAGTTTCAGTCAATGGGTTGAATCCTGGCAGCGTTGTGCCTGCACTCCACCTCAACGAGCTGATACCCTCGTCCGCCCACACAAAACCTAAGGGATGCAGATGAAGGAAAGCGTTCAGGATTGATTCCAATACGGTTCCGGCCAGGGCTTGTCGGGGGGTTTGCCAGGTCAGCACACAACTGATCATACCCCTTGCACCAAAAGTCCTCCCAGAGCGTCACTCAAAAGTCAATGAAAATGGGCTTGATAGCAGAATGCGGAGCTGCTAGCCGCACAAGGGGAAAAAGAATACAGGCCTCTGATACAGCCTGGTTGCGTGTGGTAGTCTGCAGGCAGCAGGTGGCTGTGCTACCAGGAGGGCTGCCGTGTTCGCATGCGTTTGGTAGCACACAGCGCCCTGTTGCAGTGGAGTTGGCCCTTTGACCTGTAACCGGTTCACTGCTGCCACAAACGTGGTGACGAGCCAGAACTCGGTTGTGCCCTCCAGTCGACCATTCTCAGCGGGCGATCCCGTGGTACTGTGTTGCATGGCTGGCCTGCAACATGGCAGGTTACCGCTTTCACCTGTAACTGGCTGGTTCAGTGCCGCCATGAACCTGGTGCTGCAAAGCTCTCGTTTGTGCCGTTTTAACGGACGGTCACTTGGTAACCGTTTTCACCGTTTCTCAGTTGACACCTGAGTGGCCACAACCTTGCGGTACTCATCCCTGAGCCTTGCTGCCTCGTCGTACCGCTGGTCACTGAGCGCTGCCTCCATAGCCACCACCAGCCTTAGCAGCTGGTTGTGCGTCATTTCGTGGTAGATGTACTGCTGGAAGGCGCGGGCATCCTCAAACCGCTGGTCCTTGATGGCCAGCTCCTTTTGAAGCTGGTACATGACAGTTGGGTCCTGCGAGTCCCAATAATAATAATAATAGTATTGCATCAAATAAAAGCAAGGGAGAGCGCTGAAAACAGGTCCAGATATAAATATGTGCTATGCCTTGTTAGGTAATGATACATTTCGAGTAGGTCCTCTAGCATGATGCAGACAGGAGGGCAACTTTAGAGTATAGTAGAAGTGCAAGTTGAGGCATCCAGGTGCAGAGCAGTGCTGATAACACCAGGCTCAGGACACAGGGTTCTCACTGCAATAGTTGAAGACAAACATGCAGGCAATCTGTGGAAAGAACAGACCATAAGAAGGAACACACATGGAACACACATGGTGCAGAAGGAACTCGTTTTGTAAATTAGTCAATGCATGAATGATTCGTAGAAGTAGAATTGCAAGCAACGAAATAAGTGGTGGGAAACCGGTTTCTGCGCACAGGGATTATGCGGGAACAGCTGCATTTGTTGGCCTGGGCAGGACTCAGCCTTGAAATGCATGGACGGAGAGCTCACAAGGCCATGCTCCTTTGACATCAAACAATAATGGATGCCCATGAACCCAGGTCATCACTGCACTTGGCGAACATGCCTACTTACTGCCCATGCCTGACTTCATGCAGAGGCGCCCCTTCCTGCTGACGTACCTCAAAGCTGGCCAGTGCGTCACGTACACTTCGCACAATGTCAGCATTGGACTCTGAGCCCTGGGACGTGAAGTTGTCAGCGGGGAGGGCGGTAGCTACCTCTGCTATTTTCTTGTTTACATACATGGGCGCCTGCAGGTTGGCAGCAACACAAATGATGGCTCGTTCGTGTTCAAGAGCCAAGGCATGCCTATCATGAAGCGTACTTCATAGCAACTACATGCAATCCTCCCAGCAGCCAGCACCTGCGCAACAATCCCACCCCAAACCCTACTTACCCCGAACCTCACTGCCAAGTTGATGGCATCTGACGGTCTGGCATCCACATCAACTTCTTCGCCCTCAATGCTGCCTTGTGCGTTCACACGTGCAACGTGAATGCGCGCATAGTACGTGTTGGAGACAATATCAGTGATACGGATTTTCGTGACACGGTAGCCGATAGTCCCGAGGATGTTCTTGGTCAGGTCATGCGTCAACGGCCTCAATACACGCCCTTTGCTGATCTCCTTGAGCAACGCAGAACTTTCGTGCTCGCCTGCAATCGAGACGTAAACCATAGAGTTTGAAAGCGGAGTGTTCAATGCAAGACCTTGAGACAGTTGCATGCAACATCTGCAGACGTCACCACTTGTGACAAAACCCCAGCAGAACCCCAGTTGGCAGCAACTCAGTGATGCCTACAGAACACAATTTGTGCGCCAACACGCTTACCGATGTGCACTTGCAGCACCAAATTTTGACCATCGAGGATGCGCAGGTACACAATGCTGTTGCCCTGCGACACCCTCACGGAGTCGACCTGCGCACAGGCACTGCTTTGTGCTGAGTGCAGGCAGCAGCGTTCACATTGCGTTCAGCCAAGGCAAAAAAACACACGATACTGGGTGCCCGCGTTGCAAGATACGCGCAGGTTACCTTCACTTCGACATACTCGTCCAGGCTCTCTTTCTCCCTGTGGTTGCCGGAATTCTCCTCCTTGGCCCTGGAAACCACAGCACGCCGGCCCTTGATGCTGGCCCCACCCGGGCGACACACAGGGTTACGCCAGGCTCGACAGCTGCTGCCGTTGCCAGTGTGCCTGATATGCGCACACGGCTGTGCATAACTCCGAATGCAGCTGCTTGCGTGGCTGGAGAAGACCTGGCCTGCCAGAACAGCCATGTCCGGCCTAATGCTGGTGCCTGAGCAACTGTGACGGGTTAGGACGTGCATGACGAAAGTGGCCGCTACAACCAGATTAACCTGCACCGCTACCAATTCAATTGAATTGAATTGGTAATTCTACGGAAACCAAACACAGCGGTTGCCGTTTCTGTCCGGTTTGCTGCCCTGCTCTCCCGCCTGTGTTTTCGTGTTACGCGGCCTTCAAACTCCAACTCGGCACATCTAAGAACAGCAAGTGCGAGTGGGTCACGAGGACGCTGGCTTGTCATCATCTGAGTCCTTCCCTTTTCACTTGGAAATTCAACCCAGCAGAGGCCAGCTCCGCAATTCATTCAATACGTTAGCGTAGACACAAGGAAAAGATGAAGGAGCTGGTGGTATCCTGGACGCTGGAGGACTTCACAGCACAGGTGCATGTGTTCTACTCAACATCTGCAGCATACTGCTTCCTCATCTGGCATCCAGGTCATGCCACAGATGGCAGGAGATGTGCATTCACGTCATGCAATGCAGTATCGTGCAGTGCTCTGACCGCAGAACGCCCATCCGCCACATTGCAGGACTATTATAGCGCCATCTATGCAGAGCCGGGAGCATTTGAACGATACCACAAGGAGGTGTCCAAAGATCTCAATGCCAAGGCCTCAGCTTGGGAGTCAAACGCTCGTGACGTGCGCTTCAAGCTGACGATGAACGTGCCTCAAATGCTCAAGAAACTTATAGGTGCGCTCACACACCAAATAGCAACTCTTAACTCAAAAAGCAACTCATGCATGCATTCAAGGTGTGCGTACACCATTCAGAATTCATTTCGGTCAGCCACATGGCTTGTCAATGTGCTCATGTCATACTTATGCAAGCTCGTACCAATTTGCAGTAAACTTTGCTGTACTTTGGGTGCGAAACAAACACGTGCACGTATTACTGCAGGTGTTGACACCGTATCTGTGGTAGAGCGGCAGGAGATCACTTGGCATGGCAAGGACAAGTTTGTGGTCACCTCTGTGCCCACACTAAACGTGAGCCACGTGTTAGAAATGCATGGTACAGAGAACCACAGTGCGTGTGACCCTATGCGAGCCAGAGAGCGTGGAAGGTGACAGGGCACAGGCGTTACTCTCACTCTGACATCACTAGCTATCTTGCTCACAGTCAAGTGCGTTGCAGGCGTACGGCCATTGTCGCTCAAGGTTTGACCATGTCGGGCGCTTTGTGCTGTCAGGATCACACACCTGGGGCTGTGTGTGCAATAATCAAGCATATCCCATGTGCAGCAACCAATCATCTGACCCATGCCGGGGCGGCAGCTGCAACAACCACCAGTTTGCCATTTCCTGGGACAATGCTGGCGTGTGGTACTGAGGGGGTGTTTGGTCACCTTTCTAGTGCAATCATGACAGTGCAATCACGCCCAGATGCACTCATGTGCATGTGTGACAATGTGCTATGTGTGACATGCCCAGCTTCAGGACGGCTAGCTGTTAAGTATTTCTAAATGCGTAGTTGCATGGTTATGCTCTACAGACCAGTGTTGTAGAGTTGTGTTGCACTCTGCTCCTATCTGCAGTTTCCTGGCAGTGCCAAGTTCACCACCAAGGGTCACACAACCGTGACAACTGTAAACGGCACATGCCAGGTGGGTGGTGGGTGAACTCTGGTGCTTTTGGGCAGCAAAACAAAAAGAGGTTTGCCAGTTCTGGGACATTTTCCAGGGTGACACGCATTGTAAGTGCTGCGTAGTAAGAAGGCCTTAACGTCAGGCCCCGCAGAGATTCAAATCCAGGCACCGACGACACATACAGTCTGGTGGCCCACACCATCCACAACAGGTCTTAAGGCCAACGTTCCCTACTATTCCCTGTGGCAACAGGGAAGCCCGTGAGAGCAGGGTTTATGCCAGAGTACAGGGTCCAGGGCTAGTCAGGGAGGCATGGGCTCACACCAACAGCACATCCCAGTCTCACGCCACACTGCTGCAAACGCAACAATCACTATCTATCTCTGCTAACATCCACAGGCCAATCCCCTGAGGTTGTCCCCTTTTTCCTGCGACCAAACTGACTCCAGTGGCATTACAGCAAATTGTCCCAGAACTGGCAAACATCTTTTTTTTTTGTGAGCACATGTGGTGTTGGGTTGCATGTAATCAAGCGCCCTCAGTCATTCATCGCGTGCATCCTGTAGTGATGTGGTAGACTTGGGGACACAAAGGATGCAGCAGCACTGGAGTGTTTGGCATTAATGCCGAAACACACCTTCACCCCTCGTGCTTGGCATAGACCAGCAGACCTTCCTATCATGCTGTTGGCTTTGTGTACAGGTGGTCTGAGATCCCTTTCTCTGCTCTGTGCTATCAAGATCTGTACAATAGTTGTACTTGTATGTGCCACCTCACAGCTCTCCTGTTGACGTGATGTCAAACAATGCAAACTCACACACACGCACAAATGCTCTGCAGGTTGACGCGGTGATGGTGTGCAACGCTGCTATGCCCTGGCCCATGCAAGGCACTGTAGAAGCCACCATGGCAGCAGAGGCAGAGGCAGGCATGAACCAGTTCTCTACCTTCTGCAAGACCCTATGTGCGGAGGCCGCCAGCAGGGTAGGCACCACAGAACCAGTGCTGGCCCCGGCAACGCCCCTACAGGTGCCACCGGCTGCTGTGGAAACGTCAGAAGAAACCGAAGACCGTTACTACGATGCCTGGGACGCCTCCGACGAGGTAATTGACTTGCTGCCCGTTGTGGCAGTATCAGGGATTGTGCAGAGTTGTAAAGCTCTGTGGTTGTCCAGTGGCACTTTCCACAGGTCAGTCACTGAGTGATCTGCGGCTGTTACTTCTGCTTGGAAGGCTAGTGATATAAGATGAAGGACCTAGAGGTATCATGTGTCTGTAATGCCTGATGTGTGTATGCTGCCTTCAGGACGGGTCCACCAGCGCGCAAATGTTGCGTGGGGCCAGTGGGCGGCGGCCCGGCATGCAGGTCGGGCGGCCCGTGGCGTCCAGTGGCAGTCACGACGTTATGCTGCTTGCTTCGCTTCGCGAACTGCAGCTATCCAGCCAGGCCACCGCCCAGGCCCTAGCAGACGTGGCCACTCAGCTTAAGGCCATGAACGAAAACGTTGCAGCGATACGCGCTGCAGTGACGGGTGCAGGGCCGGGCATGGCGGGCCGCATGGGCTGGCAGACCGGGTATGGGTGGATGCTGCTGGTGGCCGCAGGCGCGTCTGCTGCTGGTGTGATGTATGTCAGGTCGCGCCAGAGAACAGGCCAGTAGCAATGTGGTGTGTGGCTGGTGGCATGCCGGTATTCATTCAGTTGCAGCTGAGAAATCGTATTGACCCAGATTTGTTGACACGGCCACATTTAGAGTTTGTATGGCCTGATAGTCTCTACAAGTAGAGTAACTACTGGTTGACGTTTATCTTGACTCACGTCACTGTAGGGAAAAAAAAAAGATGTTTGCCAGTTCTGGGACAATTTCCAGGGACACCACTGAAGTCAGCGTCGGTGCTGGCCTTATGACCTGTTGTGAGAGGTGCTCACAATGGTAACCTGTGGTTGTGCCGTGTCC
>QAXH01006680.1:25193-51730 GCA_004335635.1 Chloromonas sp. AAM2 | reverse complement strand
TTTCTTGGTCGCTCTACTAATGGAGGTGCATCGGGGGGTGGCGTCTGCCCTTCGTCCAGTCGTGATTGTATCATTTAATTTATCTGTGGCCTTCTGGCCATGACATGCTTGTACTTGTTGAATGGATGTTATCAGAAATAAAGACGCTTTCAGTTGCAGTCAATCGAGAATCTGAAGTTGAGGGTCGTACAGCCTGCCCGGACACGGCACAACCACAGGTTACCATTGTGAGCACCTCTCACAACAGGTCATAAGGCCAGCACCCACGCTGACTTCTTCAATGGTGTCCCTGGAAATTGTCCCAGAACTGGCAAACATCTTTTTTTTTACCAAGTAGTTACCACGTGTGGGCGTACTTACAAACCTGTCGCATGCAATCTGGACCTGGACCTGGTCGCAAGCAACCCTTGCATGTGCAATCCCAGGCGAGGGCAGGCTCCAGTTGTATTATCATGTCAGGGGCATCTCCAGCCGGGCAGGGTCTCATTTTGGCATGACAAGACACAACTGTCCTTCTGGAGATATCGTTCTGAGTGGTATTAAGCCCGCTTTACATTGGCTTTGATGATCGCCTGGCTTTGATGTTCGCGTCAGCCCGTGTATAGACACAACATGCTCACGAGGTCACGTTCTGTGTGACGCGCCTGTGAGTCAGGTGCTCAGCCCAGTCAGTAAACCTGCCGCCAGTATGCTGGCGCATCCACCCTCTACCAGCGGTCCAGTGTGTGCAGACTGCGGGAACTATTACCACACCACCTTCACAAACGCGACGGATGCGGTGCGCAGGTGACAACGCAACGACCAGCAATTTGTTTGCTATATGTCACCGACGAGAAGGAACGAGCGAGTGAGGGCGAACTTTGCAGGACGCGCTCCTTGTCTTCGTTGGCTTCGCGCGCAGCGATGCGCTCCGCTGTGACGATATCAAGGTCTTCTACGCGGGCAATGGCCGCGCACCGGAAGCCGCGGCGATCAAAGTCGCGGACGCCTCAAACACCCCGTCCAGTGCCACAGCAGCCATTCCATGCTCCCGGTTCTGAACTGACGCCGGTTGCTGTGTGTTCGCCTGCCCTTGCTCCCGACAGCGTGTCAGACTTGCTGAGCCTGCTGACGGAATTGAACATGCGCAAGAAGCACGTCAGCCCGTGTAATCCGACAGCTGATGAGGCTCAGCTTGAGCTGGCGCAGCTATGCCAGCAGGCAGCGATTGGCGTGCATCGGTGGGGCAACCAGCTGCCTGCTCACGAGCTCGCATTCCTGGGATCCTCCATCTGGCACGTCACTACCATTCTGCCAACTGCCGAGGTGGCGAACCTAGCCGAGGCCACCATTGCCGCAGCCATGCGAGCTCCAGCCATGCACCATGCTAGCATCGCAGACTGGTCAGCGCTGCTGCATGGCCTGACCAAGGCAGGCGCGATCAAACCCAGCCTGCATGAGCTCATGGCTTATGCGTTACGGCACATGGCAACAGCCGTCTGGCAGGCTGGGGTCAATAACGGGAGCACACCTGAACTACATGACGCAGCCCTGCTCATGTGGGCATATGCCGCTGCCGGCTACCAGGGCGACGTGAATACCCTGGCCAGAGGGGCAAGGGGCGTTCTAGCATCAAGGGGGTTAGCTACAGCCAAGGCACAAGACTGCAGCACCATAGTGTGGGCACTTGGTGGGCTCGGGTGCAAAATGCAGCAGACTGAAACCGCAGCCCTGCTTAGGCTCGTGGGTCAAGCGCTGGCAAATGATATCATGGAAGGTGCAAAGCCTCAAGCATGGTCCCATCTGCTTGTTGGCCTGGCCAAGTGTGGCTGCCACGTGGATTCCACCACAACCTTGGACGTGCGGTCTGTGGTGGCAGCAGCAGTGAAGTCAATGCAGCAGGCGACAGCGCAAGAGTGGTCTGACGTGCTATGCGCGCTAGCCACTATGGGCTGCCGTTCTGCACCTGGCGCCCAGCCAGATATCAGCCCTTTGCTGACTAAAGCAATAACCGCCGTGCAGCATGGCATCATGAAGAGTGCAACACCAGAGGCCTGGGGCAACCTGCTGTGGGCCCTTGCCATTATGGGCTGCCATGCAGCTCCTGGCAGCTACCATGACATCACTCCTGTGGTGGACCATGTGGTAAGCCATGTGCAGGAGGGTCCCATGCAGCATGCAACACCACATGCCTGGAGTAACATGCTGTGGGCGTTGGCCCAGTCACGTGCAAGCAAGGCCTTGGTGCAGCCTGTCATTGACCAGGCAGTGCCGGAGCTCGTTCATCAAGCCCACAGTCGCCAGTGTAGCAATGTGGAGATTGCGCAGCTTCTGCATGCTCTGCACCACTATGGGATGGCTGGGGAGAAGCATGCGCTGCTAGCAAACCTACCCCCAACCAGCACAATCCAAGGTGTTCTCAGGCTAGAACGCCACACAGCTATCTGAGACATCATCAGGCTAGAAAGCAGGGTTGGGAGCAGCTCTGTTCGTAACACAGCCTTAGTGGTTGCGTTGACAAGCGCAAGGATGTGTGTTGTGCCCAGAGATGCTGCGTTAGATTGGAACGATCACACATGGCTTAAGGCAGTGCAGCTGTAGGAATGTTGCACCAACCACTGTTGTTTCATGTCCTGTGGCGGCCTGTCTGATAACTTGAGAGTAGTTCGCAGTCAGATTCTGTTAGATGTACGCGCTTGTTTGCACCCTTGTCACGGACTATGCTGTCACACATTTGCCAGTGCATCCTGAAAATGACTTCAGCAAGAAGTTGCACCACACGTAATGCACGCGAAAACAGCGAAAATTGAAGGCAGGCTTTGCGTGCGAGGCATTCCACACAATTGGTATTCTTTGGATCGGACGTTGATCTTAAGTTGTTACGTTTACTAGCAGCTAGAATACCGCTGGTAACCAAAGGCTGCTTGTGGCTTGAGCATTCTCCATCGTGGCATGCCACGGACTTATTTGCAGTGGGCTTTTCCTTGGGCTTGCCTTCACATCATGATGAACACCAACTTTCTTCACGTGTCTTTGCATACTTGGAACCCTCTACCTTGTAAGGTTTGCGTGCATGCCGTTTGCTGTTGTACGTCAGATTTCCAGCATGTTCAGTCAAACACCGGCCATGGCCCATGCTGGCGTAAACATGCACATGACGAGCCTTACTGATGACTGAATTTTGGGACAATTCATGGCAGTGGCACGGTCATGTTATTGTCCTGGCTTGTTCTGTGGTACAAAGGGGGTTGAAACGCGAGGATAGCTTTTTTGTAATCATCTTTTTTTGACTGTTTTAATTGTTTAATTGCAATGTGCTCAGCATGAAAGGCAGGCTGGTGGTGCTGCAGCTCAGATTGGCCTGATAGAGGTGAGTCAGGGTCGACAGTGCGTTGGGTTGACAGAAGGCGTTCTGGCTGGATCGGCTGGACTGCATGTTGCTACCAGAAGCTGACCCTCAAGTAGTGCCTATTTGAGTTACAAACCGAGCCATGACGACAACCAGGGAATTTATCACGTGAGGGAGGGACCCCAGCCCCAGACCGTCCAACCCACAAGTGAAGGATATTGCGACACATGGCGATAGTAATGGTGGTGGTCAACCTGTGCTATCCTGACCGCAAACCTCGTTAGACCCAAACGTTTGTCACAAGTTACCCCACTGTTGCGCATATTCCGTTGTCAAAGAAGCTGCAGCTTGTAATAGAAGACAAAGCCACTGACTGGTGCCTGTTGGATCCAGTTTGGGCCACTCTGGTGGCAAAAAGACTGTAATGTAATGCCGCTGCTGGCTCGCTGCTGGCTGTCAAAGTGTTCGACGTGAATGCGTACGACACCAACTAGACACAGTATGGCACGCCCGAGTATGCGCGGCTCAGCTGCACCTGCCTAGCGTTAGCAAAGCGTCGGGCCCGCCTCCACTGGGCGTGTGTGTAGGGTCATTGTCCGTGCAGAGGTGAAAATTTGAGAAAGTCTTCGGGGCTTCAGGGCTGGCAGATGGACTGGCAGATGGGCTGGCAGAGGCCCTCCAGTTGCAGCGGATGGAAACGGCAATGACCGGTTCGGCCACCTTCTCCCCGACTCCTAACGTTGATTCGCTCCCCAGCTGATACATTGCCGGCAGTATGCATTAGCAGTATGCTCTGGCTTCATTGTTAGCACCACAGTCGTTGTAACCCACTGTTGAAATGAAGGGGCTTTTCGGGTTTGGCAAGCTCAAGGACAAACTCTCCGCTCAACGCTTTGAATATGCGGTGACAATCCATAATCTGCAGCCTTGGCCGGACTCAGGGAATCGCGCTGTGGCAGTCGGATGGCAGAGGGGCAAGAAGAAGCGAGGCGCTACGCGTTCGGTGTATCCGTCGACCCAGCCGGGAAAGCTGGGCAATGTGGCTCGCTTCAATGAAAAGTTTGAGCTCAGTGCTACACTGTACAAGGTGGGCAGCTTCTGCAGAACACAAGTCCTGTCAACCGGGACTCAGTGCTTTGAGAAAACCTGTCAGGATGCGTGGAGTGTGTTGTGCAACCAGACCTTACTGCACATTGCTTCGTACAGGCACCCACCGGCTCAGCAAATCCGAACAAGCTTGGGCCCTTCAAAAAGAAATGTCTGATTCTGGCCATTTTGGAGACCGACGGACGGACTCAAGCTACTGCAGCACTTGGGCGCGTAGTCATCGACTTGTCGGAGTTCGCCGCGATTGACAAGCAGGAAACCCGGGCGTTCATGGTGTCTTGCAACAAGCAGATCCACTCAGCCGTAGGCGACCCTCAACTGCTCATCACCATCAGGTCCGTGACAGCTGAGGCGTGAGTTGGGCTGAAAATGTGCCAACAAGCTTTGCTCCAAAAGCTGCCCCAGCTGCGTTTACCTAAATCTGCAGTTCATAGATTTGACGTGCTTGCAATGCAACATGCAGGACACGTTGGAAGAAATCAAGCGCCACTGTGGGTGCTTCTGGCGACGGTGACGATGGTGGCTCCATGAGCACAGACACAACAGGTGTGTCAGATAGCATGTAGCAGAGTTGTAGCAGGGCAGCAGTCCAGGGCAAGGAGTACACTTGTGCACTGGAATGCATACTACGTTGGACAAGGCAGTGCTTAACAGCAGGGCCAGCCAGGACTCATGCCGACACGGGTTTGCATGTGACATGTTTAACCTGCAGGTTCCCGCATGACTGCCAACCTCAGCTCATTCCTGCGTTACAAATACACTGGCAAGGGACCACAAGTGGTGAACGAGGAGCAGGACTTACGTGGTTTTGACGGTGGAATGAAGCTCAGCATCAAACAGCGAGAAGAATCCAAGGCAATGAATGCCATCGAGGAATCACATGAGGATGATGAAGTGCCAGACTCCCCTAGCAAAATGGGACAACGGCAGGCTGCCAATGGACGAGCAGCAGCAACGGGAATTCCACCAAGGCCACGAGTAATGAGGTGAGCTGGCACACACAGCTGTGGTGCATTAGGTTTAGCAGAAGCCCTAGTTAAGTCCATGCGGCACAGTAGACTGAGGGCACGTAATACCATGTCACATATAGATTATGGGCGTGGACTGCTGCTGATTTGGGCAGCTGCTTCTCAATGTTACACGAGTTGCTAACATAGAATTGCTGTGCTGTGTGTAAGCTGGAACCGTCTGTGGTAGCATTAATGCTTGCAATGTCAAGAGTCTTGAGAGCAGACAGGAACAGCATGCACGTAGTGCTCTTGGCTGCACCCCCAAGTACACCACCAGCAGTTGATGTAACACAACCGTAACGCATTGTGCATGATGTACTCGTGCGCTTGTGTTGTATGTTCTGCAGCGACATGCAGAACGGCAATGGGAGCCAATCTGGCTCTTTGCGGGAGCGGTATGGTCAAGCTGCGGCCGCTTCTGCAGCTGCCGCATCGGCTGTTGCAGCCACCTCTGCAGCTCAGCGCATGTCACACCTCTCCATCACACCTGCCAGCAGTAACGGGCATGCTCCAGCTTCCCCACGCAGCACTATGGAAGATTCAAACCATGGCCTTACCACACCCTATATCGCCAACAGGTCAGTTGGTGATGCGTACATCAACGATTCGCCTGCCATGCTTCATTCAACCTGCCTGCAAAGGAGTGGGATAACTCAATTCTTGTGGAAAGGAGTTTGCGTTTGTTCTGAAAAGACGGATACCAACCGGATGCTTGCAGTTTGGCAGGCATACTCATCCGAGCCTGTTCTGAATTCCTTTGTACCGTCTGTAGCTAAGATGGATACCAGAATCGTTGACCAAGCACAGAAAGCAGGGATAATCAGCAGCCCAGTATCTTGTGTATGGCCACTGCCTGCGACCTGCAAGTGAGCACCTATCCTGTTGCTTTGCAGGGCCATGGGTCTTCAGCATGCGAGCAGCATGAACAGCATATCGGAGTCTGCGAACAACGAGCTGTTGATCGCAGCAGCAGCGGAGATGACAGTGCACATGGCGAGACCGGTGGCAGTCAGCAGCAAACGGTCAGAACGGGCGGCACATGCAGCAGCCAGGAGGATGGTCCGCTGCATGGTGCGTGTTTTTGCATGCCAAAGTGCATGGGATGCTGCACAAGCGACAAGGCCTGTGCCAGCAATTCAATTGAGAACACTTCAACTGTGGAGCCTGTTGATGCTTGGCCAGAGGAGTACTTTCGTGCCAGCCATGTTGGGGGTCTGGAGTTTGTGCAAACTTCTGGGCATGGCATGCAGCACAAGTTTGAAAGGCAGTGCAAGTCAGACAGAGGGTGGGATTGAGGTGGTCTGGTAGGCCATCCAATGGCCTGAGCAGTGTGCATCTCAAACAGCCATGGTAGCAGCCTGAGGTATTGCACCATGCCTCCTGGATATAACAAACACAGGCATGAAGTGCTGCATCAAGTTTCATTGGCTGCTGCCAACTGAATGCAGCTGGTGTTGGCTTTCAGAGCCACCAATGCTTCAGCCGTCAGGTTGCATGCTCCCAACTGCATGTGCACACCTCTCCACGCATGCTCGTGGCGGTCTGAGTACAGCTGATATGAAGCCCAGCTGACTCAGCTCTACATGCATGCTGGTGGGAGTCGTCCAGTTCTCAAGGCATATACAGTCGACATCCATGACCCATATTTCTGCAGCGTGCAGCCATTACATGGCTTCTCGCTTCCTATGGTTTTGCAGCATGCGGTGCTGCAGACCAAACAGTCTATGCGCTTGACAGTACCTCGATCAGCAAACCATGAGCATGATGCCTACAGAAATCCCCTCCCCCTTCCCAGACACACACAAACAAAAAGAACATGCTCTCACCTAGGTGCCCTCGTCACTTGTGTTGCAGGTGTGCCTGGGACCTCAACAGGCACCCGTGTTCGGCCAGCACATGCTCCGGTTGATCAATGGTCAGTTGGAGTGCGGTTCAGGCGACCTTGCCACGCTGTCTTTCTGGTGGAGCAACCTCACGCACATGCGAGCGCTGCTGCACCACTGCTCAAGCACGGCAGCCATGCCATCGCTTGTGTGTGACAGTATAGCACCACAGGTGCGTCATGGCATTCGGGATGGCTCGCAATGCCGTCTGTTGTTATCAGAAACACCCACTGACACTGCGTGAGCCCTGGAGATGGGTTGGTTCGGGTTACTGTGATTGCAGCCATGCATTAGGTGGGCAATGCTGTGATGGCACAGACAAGGAGCGGCATGTATGATGGTGATTCTACCTTTGCCTCTCATGCTGTTTCCCACCATGCTTGCAATCCCAAGGTGCAATTCGGCATGCTGTTTGTTCAGGTGCTGGCTCTTGAGCGCACCGCCTTCGATTTGGTGGTGAACCACCTGTGGGACGGCGTGTTGCTGCCGGCAGTAACAGATGCGGCGGCAGGGGCGGCTCGGCCGGGCGCTCCGACAGCGGCATCTAAGCGTGCACAGCAGGTGCGTACACTGCTGACATCGCAAATGCACAGCTGACATGGCTCGACTGGGTGTGCTGTCAGGGTCAAGGTGTGCATCAGGCCTGCTGTATGTGTTAGGTAATGCAAGTTGTTGAGTTAGCGTGGGCATGGTAGAAGCACGTAGGATGCAGGTAAACAGCTCAGAGTCTTGTGACAAAGACATCATGATAGTCTGCAGCTGCTTGGATGTCATTTCATGCTGTGTTAGCCACCATGGTCAGCCGCTTACAGGTAGCCTCAAACACTCTAAACGTGTGGCCAAGTTTGCAACTCTTCGCTTATCCTGTACGCTTTTATCACTTGCGCATGCTGCCTTGCCCTGTACAGGAGTCAGCAATCAAGCGGTGGTTTGAGGGTCTGCGGCTTGTCAGCGGGCGGCTGGCCAACATGCACGCCTTCCAGCCGTCCGGGCGGGGCCGGCCGCCCGTGGCAGGCCATGTGCCCCAGCTGCGGCAGCAGGCGCTGCTGCAGTGCCTGAAACGGGTGGATGCATTGCTCTTCCACCACCTCGTAAGCCAACGTGAGTGCGAAACAGGCCGGGAGACCGTCAGAAGCCGGGGTGCGAGGGGTAGTTTATAGCAAGAAAGAAAGCAGGAAGGGAAGAGCACGCCGGTCCCGGGCAAGGAAGGAGGTCGAGCAGTCGAGCCCAACCCCCATGACAAGGGTTGGTTGAGGCAGGCTGGTATGGACTCTTGTCTTTTGGGTGCTCTTGCACATATAACGCGTGAGAAGGACTAGAGACAGGCACAGCGACGGCTGCAGGACCATCCATTGTTGCATGGCCATGCTTGGTTACGTCTTGGTTCGCTTGCTCTTAGATTTAATGGCTTCCACACGACGGAGACAGCTGATAGTCACACTTGGTTGCCTCCGGTTCTGCTGATTAGGTTTATGGCTCTCACAGAATCAAATGGCCCTTATTTAAAGCTCGAACACACCAGAATTGATTTTGCTCTGTCGCAGCTGGCAAGACTCCTTTGGACCTGATGTCAGACTACGACCCCACCCACAGCATCTGGGGCTACCCCGGCGCCCCCGCCCCGCAGCTGGAAGAGCCCAGCCTGCCCTTCCAGCGCGGACTGCTGACGTTTGGCAGCGGCATGAGCGTCAAGATGACCGTCACACGACTGCAGCAGGTGGGGAACACATGCTCGGGGCTGGTTGCTGCTGTCTTTCATATTGTTCAGTATTGAAGGCTGTACTTGAGGGGACAGGGTCACAAAGTAACCTGATTGTCACATGGCGACATGGAGTGTTGAATGCGGGTGTCCACTGCTCAGTCATGTCACCTGCTGTCGCGGTTAAGGTCTTTTTGTTGTAGGCCTGTCTGTTCCCGGTTTGGTAGGTCTTGTGCTGAGAAGCCTCCTTCAAATGCCTTTGCTTCCCTTCAAAGGCGGTGCAATTATGCACCGTGCTGATGAGGCTCCGCTACCTTTGTTTGCAGTGGGCTACAACGGAGGGCGGTCTGGCTGACTCGGGCACCGTAGCAGGGTCGCCCCCCTCCCTCTTCCCGCTGCTGCGCGCGACCGCCGACCTGCTCATGATGCCCAAGGAGCTGCTGCTGGAGGCAACCATCAGGAGGGACGTGTGCCAGGCGCTGTCAATCAGGTCAGGCACCAGCGCGGGCAGGGGCCGCGTAGACTGGCTCAGAGTAGTTGTGCCGGGGATGACAAGTGGATGGCAAGTTTGGAGCTGCATGGGCTGGAATGCACAGAAGTTATTGGACCCCTGGTCTGTTCTTTTGCCTTGCCTTCTTCCCCCGCTGTCAACGCAGGCAGAGTGACGCCTGTTGTAGGACCATGTTCAAGTACTTGTCAGGCTCACTGGCTTCCACCAATCACCTAGCTGGTGTAACGTAACGTAACGTAACGTGATAACTGGATTGCTGTCGCTGTCCCCAGATAGCCAATCAATGTGCTGGAAAGACGTGTGCGGTCCTGATCTCCCTCGCCATGCAGGTCCATGCAGCACATCCTTGTCGCCTTCCAGCCCGACGAGTACGCCATGGACGCCATCAGCCCCGAGATCCTGCGCACCCTGGAGGAGGAGGAGCTGAGGTGGGGCGGCGGCAGGCCCACGCTAACGGACCTGAGCGTGGCCTACAGGCCGCCAATGGAGGAACAACTGCTGCTCAGGGTGAGAGGATTTTGGGGTTGAATGGTTGATGCCAAGTTCATACAACGTCAACTGAGAAGCCAATAAAGGCTCTTAGCAAGGGCGTGTAAATGCCGCAAAGGACGTGGGAACAAGCTACAGCATGAAAGTCACGAGCATGGCAATGGCGTCTGCAGCTCCACTGCATCAGCAAGTGACAGACAAGCGACCATGGCAGAGGGTTTGCTGGCGCGTGAGGTTGTAGGTCGGAGTGTGTTATGATTGTGCCTATTGCGGCCCTACACACTGTTTGCTCTCCGAGCTCAACCATCGTTTTCACATACCTTGCTCTTTTTATGCAGATTAACGCTGGTGCTGAGCCTGGTGTTGAATACGATGCAGACAGCGAGGACGAGCTTGTAGGGTTTGGCAGCATGGCAGCACCCACAGGCGGCGGTGCTCGTTTCCGTTTGCTGCACGAGCTGTGGTACTCAGGGGCTCGTTTCCGGGGAGCCATGTCGGTGGCTTCAAGCTCACGCATGGGTTCATCCATCAACAATGCGTAGACTGCCGGCAGTTCATCAGCGTGATAGCATTGTGACCAGCGGGGTCTTGACAGGGTCGCGACGGCATTACAAGCAGCAAGGTCGCGACGGCATTACAAGCATGCGGTTATGTACGAAATCGCAAGCAGCTGGCTCATGAAGGAAATGCAACCAGCTTGGTTTATACGAAATCGCAAAAAGCTAATCACGATGGCATTGCAGCCAGCAGTGGCCTGGGTGACAGTACTGTGACCAGCGATTCAAAGGGGTAGACAGTTGGCAAGTGATCAAGACCAAAAGTTGGGCTCCTGACTGAGACGTGACTGAAGCATGTGGATAATGACGGGATGATGCTGTGTTTTGCATTCCTGACTAACGGAGTTATGTGGGATGCAGTGTCTTAACTTACAGCTCTTTGGAGTTGCTACAACAATTCGCCAAGTCCTAATCTTCGCTTTTGATTTGTGAGCCCCGGTGGAACAGCCAGATGGAATAACAAATCCTTGGTATGCCATGGAGATTGCACGCATGCACATGCCTTGCCCTACGTGGCACTGTCTGGGTATTCAGACACACGTCAGAGGACTGAACAGCAATCAGCTGACATGATAACAAATGGATGTTTGCACGGATGCTTGCAAGACGGGATTTTGCCGTTGTGTTCAGATCCTGGGTTCAAGCATGCAACTTGCTTACTCTCATCAGCTGACAGACGTGATTATATGCCAATGAGCCCCAGGTTGACTACTTTCCCTGTGCAATGGACCAGCCCATCGTCTGGCCAAGTGTGTACAAGCATTCGCCTTGACACGGTGCATGCGAATCGCCAGAGTGACTCACACAAGAATTGTCCCAGAACTGGCAAACATCTTCTTCTGGACAGCCATGTGTGTAATGGCTCGCATTGACGATTTGATTGGCTTTTTTGAATGGCTGTGCAAACACAACTGCCTTGAGAGCAACACAAGCAGGCAACTAGGCCAACATCGCCAGGGAGGTTTTCAGTTTCTAGCATGATTTTTCCTGGTTACTCTGGAGCTGCATGGTGTGGACATGGATGTGGTGTAGTGTGCTTTGGGGGCCTGATGTGTTGCAATCGTGGTAAGCGTTGCTGCGGGCTTATGCTTACTCATTCTTCTGGCGCGCAGTCTTCTTGTCAATTGCGGAGCCGTGCAGAGCTGACAAAACGTGTGAACAATGAAGGGTTTTCTCTACTCAACTGTCAGTTAAGCTTGCCTTAGCAGCTTTGATTGCCTTGATCACTCGATGCAAGGAATGCTGACTGACTGATAGTGATACGGCTGATTGCAGACACCTGTGCGGCAGACTCTTACCCTAGGTGCAAATCAAGCTTGTTGCAGGGAGGCAACCTAAGGCATGATTGCACATGACAGGTTTAGCAGGTCGGCAGTGCGTTCATGGCATGTTTGGCAGGATTATATTCTGTAAGGCTTGATCCCTGTGTCGCAGTCAGTCTACATGAGCTATTGTGCCGTCCAGGCCGCCTGGGCGGCACATACAATTGGGTGGCAAGCAGTTTTGTTGTACTGCCTGCTCATGCCAACAAGAAACCAGTCTGTCTGGTGGTGAATGCACACCCTCTACCGACACTCCATCAGATCAGCGAGCACGCATGATAGTTACCACAGCCTCAGCTAGCATGACACGTTGCACACTACAAGGGCTGAAGGATCGCGCAAAGATATCCAGCAAACAGCTCTGCCAGCTTGCAGGGTCAAGGCTTGACTGAGCACTAAAGGCCGCGGCCAAAATGAGCACCACTATACAAACCCTCAAGTTCAAAGTCATCCCAATATCAGGTGCCATCGTATTTTGTCTCAAGAACTTGTGATAGATCTGTAAGTGCATAGTGGGTGCCCCCACCAGAACCGTGCAGTGTGTGCAGTTTGGGAGGTCGAAACTGTGTACAGGCATTCCGCAGCACACTGTACGCCAGACTCTGGCAAATATAGTGCTGAAGATTAGCCATCAGTTCTCGCCTTCCCCCTTGGGCACCCGTTGCAACATGAGCACCAGGCACACGCCCGCCATGGCGCCCCCCAGGTGGGCCAGGTGGCTCACGTGCAACCCCCCAACCACCAAACCGCCGGCCAGTTGCTGGGTCATCTCAGTCCAGACCTGGCGCACCACAAACTGGCCCAGGACCACGGACTCCTGCGAAGACAGCAGCATGGAATGATTTGAACAGCAGCATGGAATGACTTAGACAGCAGCATGCAATGAATTAGAAGCATGTGACAAGAAGCAATCGGTGGTTTGAGCGCTATTGATGGCGCTGCTTGCTGCGGTCCCCTTCATAGGACAAGCATGAAGGGTTCCAAGGGTAGAAAGCAGCATGGCATGGATTCAGAGGTGGCCTGAGATGTTTCTCCTTCCTTCTCCCCTTCAAAGCACACAAAGCTGAAGAGATAGCAAACACCACACATGTTCATCTGCACGGACCACGCGCGGTGTTGGCGGCTCTGCTTGCAGGGCAAGAGGTGATGCTTTCCCTTGCACCCACCCACCAGCAACCGCCTGGGGCTGAAGGAGGACAGGCGAGTGAGCACTGAGACGGCAAACAGCCCAAAAATCGCGCCGCTGGCACCTAGCGACACGCTTGCTCGAGGGGACAGAAGAAAGCTGGCGAGTGCAGCACCTGCAGCCCAAGACGGGTGCACTGATCACACACACGGGCCCTGAACATTCAACAGTCAGTGGCTGAACGTCAGATGTGTGCAATCACTGCAGCTGCAAGGGCCATCTCCACAAGCCTAATGAGGCAGCAGTGGCACACGTCTGTCGATTGACATTGGGACGCTCAACATCTGTCGTTTGACATTGGGACGCTCAAGCATGGAGCCGCGGAAGGCATCACATACTTAGGACACTCTTCACGCACAGGGCGACACCAGGGTTCATGCACAATCACAGGTCACTGCTGGCACATGGGCGGAGACCAGTTACATGCAAGCAGTGCAAGTTCAATGGGTGATACCAACGGCACAACCAACAAATGAAAGTGTGGCCAGAACAAGCTTGATCTGCAGGACACGGTTCGTCCTTTCCTCTACTGTTCTAATCTTCGGCCAGGATCTAATCCCTAGCGCCCTGTCCTCTATATTTCACGGCGGATTCCAGCCTCGTTTCTCACATGGCTTGCTAGCGTCCGCGCTTGGTGCACATGGCGTCCCCTGTTGGTCTTTGTACATATGTTGTTATACCGTATTGTTCAGCGAATTCGGAATCAGCTTCGTAAAATTATTTACCTTAAAATTTCAAGAAAAACTTGACGTTCGTAAAATCGAAATTCACAAAAATGGCATAAAAGCAGGTTCGTAAAAATTTCGAGTCAGAAGCAGTCCCTACCTTGCAGCTCAAGCTCTAGGTGTTAGTTACAGGCGAACCCTGTAGTACTAGTGCACACCAGTGCCCAAACCAGTGCTGGATGGCTCAGTATCAGTGGTTTTTAAAGCCGTTTCAACTGTGAAAATGTGCAAAAACCCAGAGATTTGTAACTCTTTTTCTGACCATCAGGTTCCGAAATTCGCTGAACAATTGTTATATACATGTATATAATAAAACACGCCACCCCTGCCATCCCATATCCTTTGACCGCTCTGCCGCCTTGAAAAGGCTGCATAGTTCGAACCCACCTAGTCCACACAGCACGTACACAAAGGTCACCCCCCAGGGGCCCTCAAGCTCCTCCACTAGCCGCCCAAATGTCAGCAACAGGAACAAACTGCACAACCAGGCAAACAAAGAACATGCCATCATGTATATGCCACTGCACAAAGTGCGTATGTATGTATTGATTACATCAGGAACCCATGCATCGAGTGCGAGCGCTAGCAAGCCATGCACGAAACAAGGCTGGGTACCATCTGGACCAACCTATGGGTGTATAGAGCGTCGATAAGCATGTACCATCAATGGACCACACAACGACGTGCAGTCGGATTCACAGAATGACGAATGTACTGCGTACGTAATGCTGAGTGTTGGAAAATGATGGTGTTCAGTTGCTTGTACCGGGCAGATTGGTTGAAGATTACGGGACTCACTTGTTGGATATGTGCCCCCAATTGGCATGGCAGAACATGTGGGAGAGCCATTGCCAGGCTTGGGGGTACGAGTGATTGAGGTACAGGGCTTGCATGAAAGGCGCATGCAGCACATGGTCTACGAGGAAGATCACGACGTTGATAAGCCTGCACAGCACGAGGCAACCGCATGAACCCCAGTGCTTTTTTTATACATGATGTCCATACTGCGCCTGCTTTGTGCTTCCAAGCATGTGTATGCGTCTCATGCTTCGTCGAGGTTTGATAATTACTGTCTTGACCTGTCACATGTACGCCTGGAAGGAGCTTGCCGTGGCAAAAAGCCGGAACCTCCAAGATAACAGAGCATGTCGTGTCATGTCGTAACGTCACTACACGTTATCTCGCTTACTGCGGTGCTGCAGACAGGTCGGTGTTAGCAGCAGCTTACACTCGCCTCCTAAGCAGATAACAAGCATGATGCCCCCGAAAAAAGTCAAGTTGAAGACATAGGAGTCGTGCTGTCCCATACCCACATGAGCAGGTATACACCGTTGCCACTCTCTTGAAAGGCGGGAGGAATTGACTGCCGCCTGCTGTTTATTGCGCCGCATGCCACGCTTTGTCGTGCATGCACCTGCTTAGGTGGTCTGACGTGGCGGCAAGCTCTGCATTGAGGTCCTTGCAAGCCTGAAGGCAGTGCTGATGATTCGCCGTGCCCTTGCGGCCTTGGATGCTTGTTGTGCGGGTCATGAGTCTGCCATGATGTGGAGCAGGCCAGTGGTTGCTGACATGCGGCCGAAGGCTTCAAGATGAGCTGGCGACGCGCTGTGCGAAGTACGGTGGCGAATGAGGGATTGATCACAATTGTCTGCTGAATTTGAGCCATCTCAAATATAAACGTTAAAGAGTCACTGCGGTGAGACTGCTCCCGGCGCGGTTACGCTATCCTGACAAAAAAAGTGCATTCAACCGCACGTGTCACGACCAAACACAGGCTGTGACACCGTCAATGTGTGCATCCAAACCCAACGACATCTGCAGGCCTCCTAGGTCTCTGTAGGTAAATCCTGCACCAGGCACGTCATTGCACGTATGTTGCCCCCCATGTGATGTGACCGCAAGTCCGTTCAGGAATGTCAAAAGTCAAGATTGGTTTCGTGCTCTGTTCACTAAGCAATGTTGTTGGATTCTGCTCTAGTTTCTTGCTTGGTGTGGACAAAAGGGCCTGTGGCCTGGCGTTGTAACGACTACAAACTGAGGATGCGCGAAAAGAAGTTTGCCAGTTCTGGGTCAATTCCTGGGAGTATCGTATGGGAGCCCGATGTGCGGTCCACACACACATACACATGTTTTACTGACACACAATGGTCGCTGGCGGTAATACAGACCAGTTCACACAAACTGTCCCAGAACTGGCAAACTTCTTTTTTTACGCTCCTGCCACAAGTTTGGTCAGCAGTGCGGTGAACCTGTGTTGGAGGGAGAGTGTCTAGGCCCCGGGTCTGTGGGTGCAGGTTAGGGTTAGGCCGTGGTTTGACCAGACCTGTTGTTAAACAAGACCTTGCAATGTGCCATGTGTACAAGCAAGAGCATCTTCAAGCCGAGGGGAGGACAAGCGAGAAAAAATTGCCACACGAACGGTTACACTCCAAACCCTCACGCAACCCTCAACCCTCCGGCGACAGAGTTGCTCCAAGGAGCGCACACACGCAGCTCATCACGTCCCATAACGTCATCTGAAAGAAACAACGATGCGACAATGAGTAGACACGCAGGAAGCGCGTCCTTCTGATCACCAACCAACTATCAATCAGTGCCGGCGCATCGGATGAGCCCGAGCGGCCCAGAGAAGCCCGTGTCTTTCAGTGCTGCAGCCCCATCGCATAGACCTCATCGGTATTATCGAGAGCCATGGTCAGCCACGCTATGGGATCAAGCCAAGCTTTTCTCCGTGCATCTTCTGTGTGTGGGAGGTTCTGGGGCAGTTGCCAAGACAGCTGTTGCTCCTCTAGAACGTGTCAAGGTGTGTCCTTGTGGTGAGAAACAGGCATGTGCACATGATGCCAAGTACACAGCCACGCAACGCCAACCTCTCACATGCATATGGCTCAGCATGGGAGGGCGTACGTTGCGCATGCATCTATAATACGTGCTTGCTTCAGCTCTGCATGTGGCAGATCAGCATGCAGATGGTGTGCCAGCATTCCCATCGCATGCATCATGCCGCACATCAGCGCCTGGCCCATCACCGTCTGTGTGTGCTTGACACACATGGCCATCAATTTCATGCAGATTTACCACTGGCTGCGATGCACGTCATCAACACGCAGCTGATTGCACTACTATCACTACTATTGCTTGCGTGCATGCAAGCAAGCCACACGTCGCCATCAATCTTCACCTGGCCGCAACTAGAAAAGCAACTAGGAAAGCGCCTGCGCCTGCGCATCAAGTCCTCTTCTTGCTGCTGCTGTGTTTGTCCCATCAGCTGCTGCTTCAGGTGCAGCCCTTAACAAGCGTGCCTGAGGCCCAGCGTTACAAGGGACTGTGGGACGCGTTGACGCGAATTCCGCAGAGAGAAGGTGGCTGGAGAGTAAGTGATGGCTGTGGTGGGTGTGCCTGAGTGGCCCATGTCCCTTTCCATGTACTGTGACTGCTCCTGGACATACCTGGATGCTCAGTTTGCAATTGTGGGTCGTCTCAATCTCCCGTCTCTGATGATCCTGGTTCTGTACGGTGCTTTTAGCTGGAAAACAGTGCTGTGCGTTTCTGGTGCTCAGTATTACTCATCCGTATCACCTGGTACGTGATCATATGCCTAGCTTTGCACGGCCGCCATTGTCAAGGCCACAGCACTGGAGGGAATAGTTGCCCTGCTTTGTCCAGTGGCATCACAAACTGGCCAGTTGAACGCTTCTGCCTTCCAAGCCTCTAAGTTGCAATGATCCTGTCACAGTTGGAATGCTGAACACACTACTTCAACTTGGGCGTTTGTGTTCGCACCGTGGCCTTGCAGGCGTTGTACCGGGGTAACGGCGCCAACGTGTCCCGTTTGGTGCCCGAAGTGAGCCTGCGGTTCCTGATCCATGACCAGTTTAAGCTCATGTTCGCACCCGCCAACGGCAATGCAGCAGGCGTCACGGACAGACTGGCGGCGGGGGCAGCCACGGGTGGGTCATGCGTATTGAAAGGTTCAAGCGGCTGGACACATACATACTGGGCGCATATAGAGTGTGAGGTAAGAGCCAGGGCCTGGGCACACTCAGAGTCTGGGCAGTGCCATACACAGGCTGAACAGAAGCCTTGAGTACACACGTGGCAGCCTTCTCCCATCCGACCAGTATGCCACGACAGAAAAGGATCCGCCATGGTTCAGCTGACAAGTTGGATAGGGACATGCAGTAAAGAGTAAGAATGGGGAAGCCACACGGCGGAGCGGCCCGCCAGAGTGGCGAGTGGAATAAGGCCTCATTCCTTTTGTTCTCTCGGTCAGGTGGGTCGTGGCGGTGCCCATCCCGTTCCGTGTCATGCGTCCTCAACGGCTTGCTCACACCTGAGACCACAGGTTGAAGGTTGTCGTGCTATTACACATGGTTCGCCTGGACTAATATCCAAAGTTTCTGCCAGGGCAGTGGGACATGAAAAGAACTGATTAACTGTTTCAACTGCAGCCCCGTGAAGCGCCTACTATCATTGTTGTTTGAAAAGCGACGCTTTGGCAAATCTCCGAACACCATGTCATGCTGTTGATCGTTTCTTGATCCTGGTGCCACCCATGCAGGTGTGGTCCGGTCCCTGTTGTTCCACCCGCTGGACCTCTGCCGCGTGCGCATCACTGCGGACATGACGGCGGCCGGGCACGCGCGCATTCACACGACCATCAGGCAGTGCATAGTCGAAACAGTGAGGAAGGTGGGGGCACAACCAGCTTCGATTGAATACATCCATCGTTTTTCAGAAGGCTGTTGGTTTCTACCGCAATCCTTCATCTTATCTATCAGAATGCAAAACGCAACCACACCAGAGCAACACGACCACACCAGGCAAGGAACTTGTCTGTTGTCATCTCATGTATCAGTATATCTGTTCGCACCAGCGCACTCACCACAAGAGCTTGCCAATGCCACTGCCGTACATCCATCTGCACAGAAAGCAAGCATACTGAAGTCTGTGCAAGTCGCGCCCAACTGCATGAACCAAACACACGTGGCTGCAAACAGTTAAAACTTTTTCCCCCGCTCATCACTGGTCTGCAGGAGGGTGTGCGGGCCCTGTACAAGGGTCTGCTGCCTTCCATGATGGGCATCGTGCCCTACCTGTCCATATCACTCGCAGCTTATGACACCTACAAGGTGGGGGAATGAGGCAATTTCAAGAAGGCAAAGCAACAAAACTTGAATGAAACGCGGGGCTGTGTGACTTCGTATGGCAGGAGCTTTAGGAGGGGTGCTGCATGTGACAGGCTGCCCATAAGGCATAAGGCTGCCCCAAAAGAGGATTGCATCTCCACTGCTGCTGCCTAGCTATGTGCACAGCGGATGCATGTATGCATGCTTTGTGCTCTCGGCTTCACCAGGCAGATGAGCTGATTAATATCCTGCGGAGCGAGCCTTGTGCATCAGTACACGCCGTGCTGGCAGGTATCACAGAGTGGTGATGATGCTGATGATTGTAAGTTTGATTGTAGGCTTCACTGCTGCTGTGTTTGACTGTGTCTCTTTTCACATGGGAGGCGCTGTATCTTCACTGCTGCTGTGTTTGACTGTGTGTCGTTTCACATGGGAGGCGCTGTATCTTCACTGCTGCTGTATTTGACTGTGTGTCGTTTCACATGGGAGGCGCTGTATCTTCACTGCTGCCTGTCTGTGTGTGCCCCCAGGAATCGGTGCCTCTGGACAAGCACTCGCGCTCCCAGTGGTGGTACCCGCTGCTCAAGATGGGCACGGGCTCGGCAGCTGCAGTCAGCGCACAGGTAGACAGACGCACCCTCAGCCATCCATGTCATCATCACCTGACATCTGCAGGTTCGTCATGCCATATCATTTGCAGAATCATCATCATTGTCTCAATCATCACATGCATTTGCCCATACAATGGCTGGAAAACATGAAAAAATCGACAGGTGGCGGGACTAGGCATTCACACCTGGAACAGAAAGAAAGGTGGTATGGTCAGGAACGGCAAACATGGGAAAGGTGTCAGGCAGCCACATTACGAGCCCAGCAGGCGGCTATGCTGTCACCTTCACGCCATTCAGATGTTCGAAAATCTTCGCATCAGCCTGGCCAGCTAACTGAGCAGTGCCTGCAGTCTTGTGACAGTCTTGTCTACAGTCTTGTGAGGCTTCTCCGCTTACTCATGGATGGCACGAGGGGCTTGCAGACCCCCTCAAATGTAACATCCGTCGCCGTGCGACTGCAACAAATTCCGGACCATTCCGGAAATTAGAGAACAACAGCTATGTTGCTCACCGTCAAGTGTCCTGGAATTCGTTGGAGCCGCACGGCAATTGTCGCTCAAAGTTTGACCATGTCGGACGCTTCGCAGCCCATAACTCGCCAAACCGGCCACCAATGGAGGTGTGGAGCAGCTCGTTGGATAACTCACAACATGTGCAATACCGTGGGGGCGGCGTTGGAGGCTGTGTGCTCTTGGACAGGCTTATGCAGGGCTACATCCACTGTCTGTGCGATGTCCATGGTCTGCCATTATGCAAGTCGAACGACAAAACCGACCTTGTGCGGTGTCTTAATGCTTCAGAAGACTGCTCACCTCCTTTGTGCATCCATCGGTACACTTCCCGGGCGGATTCAGCTGTTTGCTGGTGCTGGGCGCCGGCCGCGGGGTGTCGCAGAAAGCTTCCGAACGACACAGCATCGTGTCGCCTTTGCGGATTTTGTGAAACCTGCCTTGACGCAGTCTACTGAACGATAGCTTTCTGGAGACGGCTGGATCGTTCAAACCGGCTCGGTGGTTGCAAAGTTGACGGGCTACGAGGGTTTTGGGACCCTCAACCAGTGTTGTCACCCGTGTGCAGGTTGTGGTGTACCCGCTGGACACACTCCGGCGGAGGCTGCAGATGAACGGGGCGCAGGTGAGAACTATCATCAGATGTGTAGACATGACATCCAGGGGGCCCACATGCTCCGTTGGTTGATAGCAAGCTATGCACAAGGCGAGGATGGATAGTGTCCTGACCAATCCTGGACTAGAAACACGCTAGAACGGGAACGCGCGGCAGTGGGGACAAAAGAAGGCACCAAGCAGGAAAGAGGGGCAGCGCAGGCGGAAGACTAGTTGTAGGTTGCAAGATGTGGGGCACATGCGTGAGATGCTGGCATGACCGGGGTGTTGAGCTGGCTGGCATTCCATGCGCAGTGCAGGCAGGCGAGAGTAAGTCAGAGGTAGTAGCATTTAGTTTATGCGGTGTCGGCAGTCAGCTGGAGACCGCGACAGCTAGCTGCTAAAACCATAACAGCTGAAAGTGATCTCATCATGCTTATGGCTTTGTAGCACTCATTTGTTGTCAACCATGGCTTTGCAGGAAACAAGCGTCCGTTACCGTGGCCTGCTTGACTGCCTTGGCACCATGGTCCGGCAGGAAGGTCTGTTCTCCCTCTATCGGGGCCTGGGGGTCAGCTGCCTGCGAACCGTTCCCGGGGCTGCAGTGCAGTTCATCGCTTACGACTTCATCAAAACAAGCATCGCGCTCATAGATCCCACAACAGGAGTGTCCTCGCCATTGTAGCGATGCCGGACTGTCCACAGCACGCTCGTGTTGGGGTCTATGCTACCACCCAGATACTGCATTCATTCATTACGGGCATGGAAATCTCTTCTGCAAACACCAGTACAAGGCATGCAACCCACTGCGTAAGCATCAGAGCAAAACACCGACCCCTGCTCTTAGCAATGACACAGTCCGACTTGTTCATGTTTTGGTTGAGATGTTCAATCCTGTGAGCCATACCAAAGGCAGTGGTGCAGAGCTGCAGGGCCGACTGATGGCGCACCCTGCGTGAATGGTCAGGATTGGTTAACTTAAGGTTCATGTGCTTTGCCAGACGCTGTGAGGAGTAGCCAGTATAATTCTTTTCTCAGGCTATCACAATGAGCCGTAGCCCTTGTTTTCACAAGTCCTGTTGGCTGCTTCCTGCTTCAGGCTAGTATGCCCGGCCATCCGCAGCGTATGGGCGAACATGCGAATTGGATGACACTGTGGAGATACTTGGCCTCACACTCTGAGCAGACTGCTTCTCGTCCTGCGTGCACACTGCCATGTCATGCGCTCATCAGCTGATCACATGATACCTGTGTCGATAGGGCACTGTCTGACTGAGGCCGTTGGTGGTGTCATGGCTTGCAACCGTGCACATTGCCATCATCACCGGGTCGGCCTGCGTGGGCTGCTGATCCTAGCCCAACCGTCGCCACTGCAGTTGCCCTGCTTAGGTACAAAGGTTTGAGTACTACAGCTGTCACTAACTGTAGCCCTGGTACCAATATTCACCAACCAGGTAAAACGGTGTCTAGCCGCTGACCTTGATGCGCTATCGTTCTGACAGCAAATTGCCACATCTGATAAGGCTGGAGAATCTGCTTCTTCTGTGATGACTGGATGCACGTGTCGTAGCTGGCTGAGAATAGCTCCTGCCTGCTGATAAACAATGGGGACGTTCATAGGTTTATTTCAGGTCAGTATCCTACGCAGTATCCTACGCAGGGGCAAGCTAGCCCGGCCAGGCCATCCTCATACTCAACCTGGATGCAGCAAACTAGTGGTCAAAACCCTCGCCTGATACTCTGCTACGACATGGTCCCGGTTACGCAGTGAAACAAAAAACAAAGCATTCGAGCAGCCATGGTATGGCAGAATGCTAGCCATACCAGTAGCCACTCAAACTGAACACTGCACTGTCCAGGGCTGTGGAGGTGCTTGCCAATGTGGCAGCAGTACGCACGCCCAAAGCTTTCTGTCATCCTAACTTTATGCTGCCTCCAACTCTGCTGCCGTGGCGAGTCAGTTGGTGGAGGAGCACATTTGCAAGATTTTATCTACGCACTTGGGTGCCTGCCCATGCACGCTCACAGCCCTCTATAACCCTTTTGCGGGGGGCTTGCATCAATCTGGTGTGTTCCACCCGATTGAACCAGACGGTGTTGAACCCATGTGATCTCAAATTTGAAATCCGAGTTTGAACACGGACCGATGGAGAGATTTCTTCCAGTATTCTTTTGCAAGCACTGAACGACACGTTGTTCCCAATCCGACACAGCAATACAGGCCAATGACCTGCTGATCAACAGCCTTCCAGTCGGCAAGCATGCGCTTGATACTTGCACTGCTTGTGCTGAGCCTGGCGTACAGAGTGGCTGCTAACGACGATGGCTGGTGCGTGGGAATGGCTGTGGATTGGCGGGCGGGATTGACCGAACAATATGCTTGTCAGCCACCTTGGTGTCAATTTCAAGATTAGGTGTTCGACCAGGGCCAGGCGATCAACGCATCCAAGAAGAAGATATGTTCGGCCTTCAAGTTTAGTCTGATCATCAAGAGTTTGCTGATGTTTGCACCTGTCCTGTGCAGGAACTTCACGCCTATTAAGGGCGCCAGAACCAAGCAAGACGCGCAACTCCTTACATTGGCAGCCTCATTCGTAAGTCTGACGACAAGCCACACCCAGCTTCCCATCGTCACTGGCATGTGCATGCTGCCTGTTTGCATACCAAAGAATTGTTTGCATACCAGCAGGTGGACGCCTCATGCATGGTGTCTGCAGCAGGCTCGGCACTGCTCATGGCATTGGAGCATCATGCATATGGCAGATTCATCTGCTTTCTTGGGTTTGATTGCAAAGCCAGAGTGCGTACATGTCTGCTTCGGCTTGTGCACGCGATGCAAAACCACCAGGTGCATAAGCTTCACATGTGCAGGAGGATGGCACCGACCCTCGGCTGCCTCAATGGTGGGAGAGCTTCAAGGCTGCCTTCTACAAGACCTACCCTGACGCAGCAGCCGAGGCAAAGGCCTACCAAAACTTCATCAGCAACCTGAACCAGATTTTCGACATCAACTCCAACTCGGCCGTGCCATTCTGGACTACAGGCAACTAGTGAGTGCTGCTTACGGCATGCTATTCGGAGCTTACGTATACAAAGAGAGAGAGAGAGTCAGTCATGTGCATGTACTTGCAGGGCAGCTGCCCGCTCGATGCAGCAGCACCGATTGCATAACACCCCATTCTCACACCGTGTGATTCTGCCGACCTGACCGTTGCGCCTGCGCTTGCACCTGATGCACAGTGCGTCTCTTCTCCCAGCTCTGCCTACAGATTTCACACATCCAAGCAGCAATCTCTGATACAGTACACTCCATGGTCTACTTAGCAAGCACGCTGTAACAAACAGACAAGCAAACTTCTGTTCCTTGCTCGTAGCTTTGCGGACTACGACTATGACACGCTTTTGAACACGTTTCTGATGACCAACGTGACTCTGACTCAGCAAGACGGCGGAGGCCGACGGTTACTCCAAGAGAATGGCCCTGTGTCAAAGACTGAGCTCCATGCGCGGAGGAAGCTGCAAGGCACCTCCGTGGACTGGCGGACGACGGGGAAGCTCAGTCCTGTCAAGAGCCAGGGATCGTAAGTGCTGCCATCTGCCTGCCATACTTCATGTTTTGATACCTTTGCGCTTTGGAGTGAACCAGGGGGTGGAGCCATCCAGCTGATAAGCATCTGGGTTCCAGGAACCTACGAGTGTACAAACAGCGTATTTTATGCTTGTACCTGGTGCTTATACCTTATGCGTTTACCTTGTGCTTGTACCTTGTGCTTGCACCTGGTGCTTACACCTTATGCGTGTACCTTGTGCTTGTACCGATGCTTGTACCCTACAAGGAGGGAGTGCACACCATGTAGCACGTCCAACGCAAACATCAACCATTTGCGCAAATTGTAAAAACAATTCTTAGTAGAGGGGAATCTGACCGTGTCAGCAAGGGGTGGTGAGGCCCTTGTGGCCATCACCCCACAGAACACCTTCCGAAAGCATCCCGTTAGCCATAAAAACGGCATTCTAGGCATTACGGGAACAGCGCCATTTTTTGCCATATGACGTTACTTCATGGCCCATTTAAGGACATGCCACACTGAATAATACTCGACCTCTTCCCTTGCCGATCTGTGCTTGTTCTTTTCGATCTGCAGGTGCGGCAGCTGCTGGGCCTACGCTGCCACGGCCTGCCTCGAGGCATCGTACAACATCGCCATGAACCTCACCCAGGCTGAGTCGCTCGTCAACTTGTCGGAACAACAGATGATCGACTGTGTCGGATCGTGCGCCGGGGGCGCGAGTGACGCGGCCATGAACTATGTCCACGACAAGTACCAAGTTCTGGAGGTCTTGTATCTCGCCACCTACCGAGACGGTGAGCAACAATCTGGGAGTACTTAAATTGGAGAGGGAAAAGAAGGGAGGTGGTGCTGACATACTCCTTCACATCTGTTCCTGTGTCGGCCTGTACCACTAACTGGGCCCCAAGGTAGATCTTTTCACATGCACGCTGCCACTAAACCTGGTCTGCAAGTTGACAGCAACGTATGCTAATATGAGGAGTAGCTTCCTTTACTGTGTACTATCAACAGATGTAGATCAGACGGTTGACCAGTGGTATGAGACGTACTAAAAGATGAACACGGACTTATGCTGCCCGCCTGCTCCAAAGCCGAGCCGTGGTTCCTACTCATTTCAGAGAACCAATGCCGTAGCATGCGGCTCATGCAAAGACTAGAATGCTAGTCATTTAAGATGCCATCTCACCTGACCAAGAACGTCAATTGAACTGAGCAGCGCACGTTTTGGTTATTAAGCCATGCCCCTGTAGGAAAGCCATCTCCGCACCCCCACAACACAATCTTGCCAGATCCCTCTGCGTGCAGGCAAATGCCAAACGGCTAGCAAACCTCCCCCAGGCCAGGCTGTGTCGCTGAGCAAGCGTGTGACCTACCCTGGGAAGAGTGAGGCACAGCTGATGAAGGCTGTGGCCAAGCACCCCACCGTGGTCTACTGGCAGGCACTGGGCGAGTTCACAGGGTATGCTGGCGGCATCTACAAGCCCAGCATTCCATGCGGATCACGCGTCAACCATGCACTGGTGAGGAGTCCGTGCTGGTTTTGAAGGAATCGCCCGTTGCTACATGCCTGTCGTTGTTGATGGCGACTAGGAGCTTGAGGACGGAAAAAACAAAGTTTGCCAGTTCTGGGACAATTTGATAGGTTCATATGGTGACTGGTCGTGTGTCCTGCTGTATTGACTATTTTGTGGTGTATACTCGCTACGCTTCTTGCTGGTCACACTGCGTGTGCATGTGTGTGTTGAAAGTGTCTGTGTTTGCCAATGGTTGTGCAATATGATGAACGACAGCGGCAGAACCCCGGGGTCTATTCCGCGCTCCTGACTTGCACAAAGCGCAGATGGCATGGAATGCGCCCATTTGCTAACGCCTGCTTGGCTGTTTTGCATGTCTGTGCAGGTGGTTGTTGGGTACGTGTACACGGGCGAACCCAGCAGCAGCTACTGGATCGTGCGCAATACCTGGGGCTCCTACTGGGGCATGAACGGCTATGGCTATGTTCAAATGGATGGCACGCACAACGGCCCCTGCGGCATGTACACGTTTGTGACCCAGCCGGTCGCGGAGTTCGACCTCACACTCTCCTCCAGTCCCGTTCCTACACCGAACTTTCTCAAAAGCCCGTCGCCACCTCCTCCGCGCAAAACTCCATCCCCACCCCCACCGCGCAAGAGCCCATCCCCACCACCCCCTCCTAGCCCATCGCCACAACCCCTTCCCAGCCCGTCACAACCACCACCACCAGGCCCATCCCCACCAACCCCTCCAAGCCCATCGCCACCACCACCACCCAGCCCATCCCCAC
>QAXH01006680.1:0-25038 GCA_004335635.1 Chloromonas sp. AAM2 | reverse complement strand
CCCCCTCCCCGCCGCTCGCCACCACCTCCCAGAGTTCGCTCACCTCGACCCCCAAGGCCTCCTCCACGCAACAGGAATCATCCGCCGCGTAAGAGCAGCCCAGCGCACCAACCTCCTTCGCCGCCCGAGCTGGGCTCCAGCAGGCGCGGGATCTCCTAGATAGTGCGTGTGCCCTGCCACCTTGCACACGCGAGAACATTTGCGACCTCGCCTGTGGCAAGCACAGCTCTTCATAAGCCTTGATGTACTGCGCTGAAGAAAATACTGACTGGGCTTCACGAGCGCACAAGCTTTCCTGCTGCTGTGTGCTCTCTCGCTGCAGTGGGGAGAATAAACGCCAAGTCACTGTACATTTTCCGCTCATAGTAACAACGCACTGAGCTCATTGAGACGACTTCTTGCATGATCATCTCCGCGTTCGCCATTCTCTTGCATCCACGGAATTTCTTGATGCGCCGTCTGTTCTTGGACAGATCTCGCACTTACGAATGCCCATCCCGCACCTCAGCGGCCTTGTTGACGCAACTCCAATCATATCGGATGCTGTGTTATGATTCATGCAACCTGCTTTTCGTAGGCTGCTGGCCTCGTCTCAAGTTATTGCCCCCTTCGTCTCGGCGTTCTTCAGAGGTATTGATACAGACGACACTTAGGCGTGCTGAGCGCTAGTGCTCCCAAATGGAGGCGTTGGCTAATATTCATGCGGAGCCGTTTGGGATTGGACTCAAATATTGTGTATCCAGGGCAGAGCGCATGTCAAGACTAGGACGGGTTTTTCTTGAAAGCTGGTCTCTGCAGCTCTGGCCTGCGTACTCATGCCCTGTTTTCTTTTCTTTGTTGTTGATCTGGTGATTGATATGGAAGCGCTAAGGATATGATGAGGCACTTCATTTCACAGCTGCCGTGTTGTTGATGTTGTTGACTTGCATTCAGTATGTGCTTGACAACGTTGTGTTGTCGAAATACAGTGTACATGTTGTCCAACATCGATTGTTCATGCGTTTGCATGCAAGTTTCTGTGCTAGTCTGTGCAATTCTAATCTGTCCCAATGATTGCCCCTTTTTCATCTTCTGTTTCTGGCTGTAACGATATCTGTTGAAGCGAGACAAAACGTAGCAGTCACGCGCTTAGGTGGCATTCAACAGGACAAGAATTGTGCCCACAGTGCTTGCAATGCACGTAAGACAAATGCTTGCCAATTTGCAAGCAAGAGGTGGGAATCTTGAACAAGCCTTTGATTGCCAATCTATGCAGTTGATTTTCAGTTGTCAGTGTCAGTTGAATATACCCCCAGTTGTAACCCAGTTGTACACTACTCTGATTCAGAGGGTGCTGATTCTACTGAACCCGTCTGAACTCTTGTTGATTCTTGTGCAGTTAACTTTCAGCTGTCAGTGTCAGTTGAATATACCCCCAGTTGTAACCCAGTTAAATCTCAGTTGACACTGTTGATTGTCTGTTGTTACATCTGTCAGTTGATAAGCCTGGTTGATTCACCTGCAAATCATTCCAGTTGATTCCGGTTGATCACTATGTTGAATCAAGTTGGTAGAGTTTCAGTTGACTTACAGCAGAGTCAAAGGGGGGTACTTGTCCGACGTAATGCCCAAGGCCACAGAAAGGGAGCCACAACATGCCAGTGACCAGTCACGCCACAGAGCAGGGAACAGGCAGCAAAGCTGAAACCGGCGTTATACACATAGGCAGTTAGGCTGCAAGGACAGAATGATGGAGAACCAGGCGCCCGCCCTGCGGACAGAGACAGCAATGGCCTTAAGGCCGGCCGGATATCATAGCTGGGCCGCTGCAAAGGATGACACAGTGACCAGACTAGTGAAGCAGATGGGTCAGCCTAGTGCACACATGACTGGGCCTCCATTTCCATCTCCATCTCCATGGCTGGGCTGGTGAGAGCCCACTCCACTGTGGAGACAGGGGACGGTGAGGAGGTGTGAGACCGCAAAAGGACAGTGAGGAACCGAGTTGGCCCAGGAACAGCCGCATAGCTGACACATGTGACAATGCCGGGTGACAGGACGTTCCATACTACTGTTGAGCTAGTCCATGGCATTGAGAGGGCGAGAGACCAACAGCAGGCAGCAGACACAGCAACCACAGCGAGGCCTGGGACGGGCTGGACTTCAGGTAGGCCTGAAGCTGGTCCGTGACTGCCACTGCTACTGGGCAAGACCATGAACTTTTCTTGAAAAACGTGACCTGATGAGCTGGTTATTGAAAGGGAGCCTCCAGCGGCTGCCAAACGCTGACGTGTGGTGGCTGGCAACAGTTGACTACTGGCAGTGGCTGCAGCCGCTCAGGATACCCCACCACCGTTAGTTTCCTGGACTAACCTCGGCATGATGCTAGCGCTGGCATAGGGCACAGTGCTCGGTCTGAGCAGGGCAGTGTAGGTGTAAACCGCAACGGGTGCTACTGTGGGGTGCACATGCAATTGTGGACGAGCGGAAAGAGCAGCTGACTGCTACCAGCCCAGCTGGTGGATGCGCGGGATCAGGCCCGAGGGGCTGATCTGCAATGCCGTCAGCACAGCATGAGAAACAGAAATTTGCAACGCTACTGCCATACACGTGAGGCTGCCGACAAGGCTGAAGAGTGGCTGGTGGAGGGCTGGCTAACCGTCTGTGTGTGCTGACGCGCTGAGCTGGGTCTGCTGACCTCGCAAGGAGAAGAGTCTAGGCCAAGTGTAGGGACGGGCAAGCATGAATGCCAGGTAGGGTGGTCCATGGCGGGGAGGAGGCGGGGCAGGCCTATGCTACCTGCTATGTATCTATACTGTTCCAGCCAGTTTCTGTGACAAGCAGATGTGCCAGGTGTGCAGTGTCAGCATAGCCTAGGTTGTTCGCAGTTGGCGACAGGTCGTGCGATGGGCATGCCAGGTGGCATGGGCATGGGCGGCATGAATCCCATGATGGGGATGATGGGTGTCATGAACCCCATGCTAGCAGGCTCTGGTGGCGGCGGTTTGATGGCAGGCATGGGAGGCGGTCAAGGCTTCATGGGCGCAGGGATGGGCATGGGCGCTGGTGCTGCCAAGTGCTTGATACTGAGTGGGCGACACGATGAGAAGATACCACATCCAGAGAGACTCATGAATGCACGAGCTACGGACGCGAATCCCCAGCTCTTGCCATTTGGCCTACCACGTGCGAACAGGCACTCTAACAAAAGCCTCCTGCAACGCATGTACTGTGAACAGTCGACACCAGTGCGGCAGAATTCTTGTTGAAGTGTTTGCTTGCTACAGCGAGCTGTCGTCTGATAACGGGCTCGCCCTTGGAATCCGGCCATAATACCAAAGACAAAAAGTTCAAACGCTTTTGAAACCTGTTGTCCCGTTTCATTTTAAATGGAGTGCTTGCGCAGAGCTGATAAAAACCATCAGATTTCTACCAAACAGCCAATAACTGAAGTGCAGCCTGGTCGTGTGCCGTTTACTAGTAAAGGCTTGGCCTTCGTGGTTTCTCCTGCTTGTCGCGTCAATATGCGGTCGACAGGGCTTGCTGTGCTTCTATGCGCCCTGTTCTATGGCGTGGCGGGACAAAATGACGACGGGTGGTAAGTTATGTATGCATCCTGAGCAGCTTGCATGCCAAAGATGTGTGGAGAAGCCAAGTACGGGCGCTGTTGTAGCAAACTTAGCACGGGCTCGCAAGCACTTTTGACAGTGCCACAGGCGCACCTTAATCTCTGTTGGCACTGAACACATGTTTGTTGCAGTCTTCGAAGTCGAGCCGACAGCTGAGTACGCAGCTGTCGCTGCTACTGCCATCATTTTTTGAACGGCTCATTTCGCTCGCAGGAACTTCACGCCTGCCAAGGGCGTGAGGTCGAAGCTGGAAGCCAACTTCCAGACCCTGGCAGCCTCATTTGTAAGTCGGCACTGTTTGGACACCCAGGAAGTTGGGTCTACCCATCTACAGCCAGCTAGGCTCTACCTGCTCTATCACAGTCATGATAAGAAGCGGCAAACAGGTGTTGGTTTCCATACACGAATTGCCAGCATGCGCTGCCTCACGTGTTTCTCGCAGGAGGATGGCACTGACCCTCGTTTGCCCGTTTGGTGGGCCAGTTTCAAATCTACCTTCTACAAGACCTACCCTGATGCCGCTCATGAGGCCGTCGCCTACCAGAACTTCCTTGGCAACCTTGACAAGATCTTTGTCATCAACACCAACCTGGAAGTCCCATACTGGACATCAGGCAACTTGTGAGTACTTATGCGTTCACCAACTTGGCTGGGCAGCGTTCTTGTGACCCGCACAAGCGCAAGAAGGCCTTGCACAGCAGTTGGCATGCAATGATGTCTGCTTTGGCTTGTACAACCACAGTTTTTAAAGCAGGTATACTCATAGCCACACACCGGCCTGCTCTGTTCATCATCTTCTCATGTCTGTTGCCTTTAACCGCGCTCATGCGTACTGTCCTTGCTTACAGTTATGCTGACTACGACTATGCATCGTTCCGGCAGACATTCCTTATGACAGACCTGAACACAACCGAGCTAAACAGAGGTCGCCGTCTGCTTGCTGACCTGCCGGTCTCCGAGACTGAGCTGCATGCGCGCCGCGAGCTGCAGGGCTCATCTGTGGACTGGCGAGGCACCGGCAAGCTTGCACCAGTCAAGGACCAGGGAGGGTGAGCGAAAGAAGCATATACCATTGCACCAGCTGACTTCTCTGATCACAGGGCGGGGTGAGAGGTGGTATTGCTTCATTTTGCATCTGGTCAGTATATCTGACCCGTCCCAGATTGACAGATGTGTATGCTCAACAATTCCCAGTCAATGCCTTGCTTCTCACCTGTGCACATGTGATGTCTGCAGGTGCGGGTCTTGCTGGGCATACTCCGCCACTGCTTGCATGGAGGCTGCCTACCTTATCGGCACAGGAACCACAGCCCAGCAAACCAAGATTGATCTGTCCGAGCAGCAGCTGATTGAGTGCTCAGGCGCCGGCACTTGCAATGGTGGCGGTGCCGACTATGCCATTCGCTACGTGAAGGACAAGTTCCAAGTGGTCGAGTCCCTGTACCCAAACACCTTCCGTGATGGTGAGACTTCTGCTTTGCCCCTGGGGTACTTTTGAGGCAATCTCGTCCGTCAAAACTGGTACTGCTACCTTTGTTACTTATCTGCCATCAATACCCCTTGCACCCTTTCAAAAGTGGCGGCATGCTGTTAACCTGCAAAAGCCTTGTACGCCATGCAGGAAGCTGCCATGCTCCCAACTCCGCCCCCCGTGGCCAAGCCGTGCAGCTTGCCTCCTACACCACCTTCCCGCCAAACAGCGAGGCAGGGCTCATGGCTGCTGTGCGCAAGGCGCCGGTCGTTGTCTACTTTGAGGTGGTTGGTGACTTCTTCTCCTACTCTGGAGGTATCTACAGCGGCAACGGCTGTGGCAACGCCATCAACCATGCCATGGTAAGCTCGTGCCATGGCAACTGCTGACAGCCAACAACCAAACCATCGTGTACACTGTTTCCTCAGTTTCACTGATTGACTCTTGTTCACCTGGACAGGGCAAACCTGACACAGCCATACTCGCTGACGCCTGCGTGGTTCGTGCAGGTTGTTGTTGGCTACGTTAACACTGGCAACCGTGACACCAGCTACTGGATTGTTCAGAACAGCTGGGGCAGCGGCTGGGGTGTCAACGGCTTTGTCTACATCCAAATGACCGGCACAAGCCAAGGCCCATGTGGCATGTACAATTTCATCTTCGCTTCCCCAACAGAGTTCACGTTGACACTGGCTGGTTCCAACCCCTCTCCTTCTCCCCCATCACGCCGCCCATCCCCACCTCCCCCACGCAGCCCATCTCCTCCACCTCCTGTCAACCCATCCCCACCACCACCTCGCAGCCCATCACCACCCGCAGTTCGCTCACCCAACCCCCCAAGGCCTCCCCCACGCAACAGGAACCGTCCCCCACGCCACCGCGGCTAAACATTCACGGGTTGGTTGCAATTCATGGTTTGAAACTGGCATGGTTCAGCTTTTGATTCCTGTGACCCATTCACTGCTATCAGCAGGATGGAACCAGGGCACCATGGGTGGTCGTGACTTCTTCATTCCGCCGTGACTGTATCATCACAATGTTTCGGAACAGTCGCAAGGGTACAACCTCGACACAGCTGTGCTGTGGAACCTATGCTATAGTTCAAGGATAGTTTGTTGTTAGAGCACCAAATACATTGGACAGTCGCACTGACTTCAAGCAGTGTTTCAGTTGAAGCATGCGCAGTTAGAGAAACACAACCAAGGTTTGAGGGCTCCTGCATTAAGGGGTTGCCTGAGCTGACGTTACGATGAAACATGCTGTGGACATTCATTGGCTCAGCCGTGAAAGTCCCAACGGATTCTTACAATTCTTACGGATGGGAATTGATAGGTGCGAATCCTGCATCGATTCATGGATAACGGAAACACTTATTTTTCGACCGCATTCATTGACACTTACATAACTATATCAGAGAGACCTGACCTGCACATAACTTGATTGGTTGGTTTAGCATGTTGAATTGAGCGCATTAGCTGCTGCAAACACACGGTCTGGATATCTGTTTCCCTAGATTGAGTCTGAATTCGTTGTATGTTGTCGTTGTGTTGCCGAATTGCATGCTGTAGTCGTCCCCACATGCGTTGTTCATGAAAAATGCTCCAGTCTGCCATGGTATTTAAACCTCGTCCATCCTATTGCACCACTTACATATGAATGCATAGTTCAGTTGCTGTCAAGTCAAGTCAATGAATATAAACTCCACGTGTAAACATTGGCTTTAGAGTTGTCGTGTTCTACGTTCAGCTGGCAGTCACCCAGAATTCCAGTAGCAATCTGCTGATACCAGCTGCTTGGCGGGTTACAAGGGCTCACGCCTACCACACTTGTGCCTAAGAACGTTGTTATGTTGTGGCTGGATATGCCAGCTTCGCCCTCAACATGTGCCACTGGTCAAGTTCAACAGCTGATAAGCCGGGTGGGATGCCCTGGGCAGCTGCTTGAGCGTCCTGCACTGCTTGCTTGTGCGCACGCCACCTGCAACGGAAGCGTTGCCAGACATCAGTGTGGGCTTACAGACACGAAAGCTAGCGTCAAAGTGTTTCCTCGTAAAAAAAAGATAAAAAAAAAAGATGTTTGCCAGTTCTGGGACAATCTACAAGAATTGCACTGAAGCCAGTGTGCCAACAGGGACAAGGTGATGACCTCGGGAGATTGGACTGTGGACGTGGGTAGAGAGAGTAGATTACGTTCTCGACAGCTTTCCGTGACAACGAAATGCACCGCCGACACCCTGCCGACACTGTCGCACTGGCTTGTGACGATTGCGTATTGTTGCTGTCGCACAAAGTGTGTAACCTGAATACAGCCATACAACACGACTGTCCGCGCATTGTCCGCGCCGTGACCCGTGTCGTGAGGGCCTGCTGCATGGCATCGCAGGGGCCGCAGAGACCGCCTTGCAAAGGGATGGCGCAGGCAAGAGAGACTTTGCATGCAGCTGCACCTGGCATAATTGCCTTGCTTACTGTAACGATGTTTGCATGTACCCTGTTGCCACAGTTTCCCTGCCGCCACACACTGGTTGCAGTGCAGTTCTTGTAAACTGTCCCAGAACTGGCAAACATCTTTTTTTTTTTGGGTCATGTTACTGGCGTCTCAGCTTGTTTTTGCCATTTGAAAGGTGTAAAGAGGCTGTCGCGTGGCAAAGAGCATCATGGAAAGCGCCCGCATCATGGAAGTCAACCCTTAGAAGCACCCAGTGCATGGGTGATCCCTCGTGTGTTACCGGCATGGGTGATCCCTCGCGTGTTACCGGCAAGCAGGCCCATCAACCTTTCTAATCCCAGGCACCAGTGACGTTCGCCCTGCTAGTTACAGTCTGTGCCTAACTGCAATAGATGATTGGTGCCGCCATCCATTTGCCGCTCAAAGACGCTGCATTAGGTGATAGGTCTCGCTCGGCTCGGCTGCCCTGCGCCGGAGGGCTACGACTTCAGGCGTGCTCAGCCTCACTACGCCCTCGGCCTCGATGTTTGCAGTGCAAACTCTTAGCATTGGTGTTTAAAAACTCACAATCCTTGGGCACCCCAATTGTCTGGATCATGATTTCATTCGCTGTGGTCCGTGCAGCATGTCTACCTCATGACCTGACTGTCCTGCTCCCATGCACACACGTTTCAACTGTGCGTGTCTCGGGCCATGCGCACACGCACCAGACTTTGCGTAATGCCTAACTCAGCGCTGGTCATCTGCAATGTGCCTTGCGTCATGGCAGTTCTATTTGGTCCCATTCACCTTCGTCGTGATCGTCGAGCTTCGGCAGCGAGTGCCATGAGCACAGGCAGCAGCGCAGGCACAAAGAAGGGCACGTACACCCCCACCTGCATTAGTGGAGCGGCATGGGCTTGGGAGGGCACCAACATAGGGTGGTGGCATGGTGGCATGGCCGTCTTACAGACAGTTCAGGTGCAGGCCTGCCTTCGAGTCCCAAAGGCAGTGGTGTGCGGCCTCACAAGCACGCCCTCTGTCATGTGACTGCCTATAGTGCATGTTGAATCAATTTTGCAGCCGCCTCGGAGCCTTGGTTCAGGTGCGACTTGCAGTTGCTCTTCCTTGCGTAAGATTATAGCATGCAATATGTACACTCCGGTGGCGTTGACTTCACATGTATGCAATGGTGTGTCTGTGACACAGATCCGTCAACGCTTTCGGCAGCAGCGTCATGCAAAGCATGCAAGCCACCTTACCTTGTGTGACTCGGGAAACGACAGCTGCGCCAGGACCGCAGGGTGAGAGAAGGCAGACTCGGCTGCTGCATGGGCACTGCGAGCAGCCAGCACCGCCTCAGCATGTCGTCCTGCTCGGACCGACGCCACGGCCTGGTCCAAGGCTGCCAGGGAGGCAGAAACGTGGACGCCAATCACATCTGGCATTGCGAGGTTGGGCAGCGCCTGCATGATCATCACACACTTGCACGAGGCGTTGCAAGAGTACCGTGCACGAGTTGATTGAATTGCTGCGTGACAGGCCGATGATGGTCAGGAAAATATAATCAGCGTGCGCGACCTCCACTGCATGATGCGCGAAAGGCATCATGCGTCTGGATCACAATCAACTGGTTGCGTACTGCGAGGTGTGTGATGATCAACATGTGTGGCAAGCGTGTGGACGGCCAATTTTCTGGATGCTCGCCACCACATCGGCCTGACCTGTGCTAGTCGTGAAAAGCTTCCAAGAACACGCGCTGCCTGTGCAATGTCGCTCGCGGCGCGAGCTCGAGACAGCGCGTCGATCTCCCACGCTGACACGCCGACATCGCTCAACTCAACGCCGACATGATCGCTCTCAGCAATGGGCCCTGCAAGATCACATCAGCGCTATCTTGTCAGACCCTGCAAAGCGTTGCGACATGTTGGTTCATGCGAGCGGTGCGGCAGTGTTTGATCGTGGGCTCAACAGGGGCAAAACTGTCCTTACAACGTATAGTCGACTTACCTGGCCGTTCTGGCAGTCCTAGGAGCACTCGAAGTTGTGCGACCATTGTTTGCGCAAATTCGTGCATCTGATTGTCATCAAGCAAAACGCCCGCTCCAGTAGAATCTGCAGTCAAAGGCTGGCCTTCGCCTGGTGCATCCCACAGGGCCTCTTTGGGAGTGCCGCTGCTAGCCATTACATGAATGGCTCCCCACGAAGGTATAGTGAAGCTGTTCGTAGCGGAAATCTGTCCATCTGGTCGCAGCAGCCGCAGCGGCTGCTGGGAGACAGGCGGGGCAAAGAGCACCATGTGAAGTACGTGTGCCGGTGTGTGCGCCTGCTCATTGCTTGCTGCTGCATCGCCACTGCTCACCCCGTGCGCAGCCGCACAGGACTCATCACTCCATGGGCACACATTATCTGATGACGATGCAGAGCTACCAGCACTTGCAATGCTTGATACTCCAGCATCCAGACCAAAGTCCAAGCTCCAGTCTGAGCCCACAAAGAAGGGTACTTTCTTTGCTCGGATCACATGGGCCCCGTGCTTTGTGCTCAGTCTTGGGTTGACGCCTGATGCCACATGCAGAAGAACCTGCAGCCACGTACGAACATGACAACACCTGTGATTGTGTGTGCAAGATGCACGATGTTGCTGAAAGATTCAAGTGTTTTGAACCAGGATGACCAAACGTTCCTGAGACCATGCAGCAACGTTTAGAGGCAAGCATAACAGACTGAGGCACAGCTCATTTGCATGTGCTGCTCAGGCATCTTGCAGAGATGCATATGGTGAAAATGATAGCGTGGCATGGATTTCACAAGGGAGACTGACTGACAAAGATGCCATGTCCAGGGTTTGGCAGTAAATGAAGACTGGACGAAGCGACTTTGAGCTGGAGGGCCATTCAGGAAGTCGCAGACAGCCAAACCTAGGGTACATGAAGGACGCGCAGGTACGTAAGGATAAAGCAGTGAGGAATTGATGCATTCCAAGTGAGGATTGCAGCGTAAGGCGCCCACCTGACTCTCGACATGCAGCCTCAAGAGCGGCGCCAAAGCCAGCGCAAGCGGTTGAACATAAAACTGCTGGAAACGGTCAAAATCCCATGTGCTGAACGATGCACTGGGTGTCTCTGCACCCGTCACACCAGGCTGTGATGCTGCTGCAGTCTTAGATGCGTGAGGGTTGGTGGAGTCTCCATTGGCCAGTGTGAACTTGATGACAGTGTCTCCGGAAGGTGACGTGGGCAGCTGCTTGGATGCATGCACTGCTGCTGTCCCTGCACAGGTGACAAGGTGCAGTCTGCCATTGCAACTCTGAAACACAGAGTAGCCGGGCAGTGCAGTGTGCTCAGTGCCGTGATTCAGCATCATAATGTGCAGTGGACTGTGAAGGATGCTGGGGGTCCGTGCGTGGCCTGCACTGTCATTGCAAGTCAAGAAAATGATACTTCAGATCAAGCAGTCTGACACTGCAGTATGTTCAGTACTCACTGTTGAATTACAAGCGCACGTGGAACGGGCTGCAACGAGGTGTGCTGCGCCATGAAACAGACAGATGCGTGATGCATGTCTAGCTCTACAACTTATAATTGTGTTAGCAAGCGGACAATGCAGGCAACAAGACTAGGTAGCCTACCAGCCAGCCAACCAACCAACCAACCAACCAACCAATTGAGAGAACCAACACATTGACAGGTTCACCTGATTGCAGCGATGCCATGTGTGCCAGCACCCCTGCTGCTCGCTTTACACAGCACACCTCCACCGGCCCACAACCCTCGCTGCCACCTGCAGGCCCAGCCCACATCCAGGCATGCCTGTTCTGGCCCAGCACCACGGGCCTGCCGCCTGCTGATGATGCCCTGCCTGGCAGCACAAACAGCACGTATTGGCCAGCCACAGCTGCCTGCTGCTGGTCCAGCGTCAGCTGCAGCTGGGCATCCACAGCGCTGGGCTCCAGCTGCTGCCACTGACTGGTGGCTGGCTGGTGGCTGGAGAGGAATAGGCAGGGAAGTGTCCAGGGCTGCCATGCTGGGCTGGCTGATGCTGAGTTAGTCATGCTCACGTGCTGGCATGTGCCGTCAGTTTCCAGGGTCACAGTCACCTGCCGTACAAACAGCCGCAATTCTGTAGCGCATGCTTACTACGGGCAAGTAAAACGTGCTCAATGACTGCAGGCGAGTTTGCAAAAGGTCAAGTTGAGTGATTTACCTCATCAGATCGTAGAGTTCTGCAAACCCTAGGTGAGCGATGCACATGCCAACCTGATAACATGAACAGGACTCAGCATGGCTCATGAATTATGTACAGGTAGATGGTTCAAGTCAGTTTACACGTGTCCGTTCGCTTGCCACACGTTGCTTGTACCCCACTCGCCTGGTCAACAGCTGGGGCGTTTGTGGCACGTGACTGCGTCAGAGCCTGGAGCATGGCGTGTGCGAGTAAAGCTGCATCCACCTCATGTTCTACACGGCATGGCGTTCGTGGACTTGAGCATGCGTGGGCATGAGCATGGCATGTCCATTGAACAAATGAGCTCATCCGTCTGAACAACCGAGCTTAGCAATGTCAGCGACTGATACACAGCAAGTAATCTTAGCTACAGCAGACTCCGATCAGCTGTGCAGTGTGTGAGGGTGAGGGTCACGCAGGCGGAATGGTGTGTGCCTGACAAGCCACCAGCCCCTTAGGTATCAGAAGTACGTCTCACGTACATCTCCCGCACACAGCCGCCCCGCGGGTGTGCTCATTGCTCAAGCACAGGGCCTCGTGCAAATAAGCCTGCTGCCCTCATAAATTGGATACAGCACGTATCAGGCAACTTCTCTTGGCGCTGCTGTTGCTGCTAGCCTTACCAGGCTGTAGCACGTAGATGTGCACTCCAACTGGTAGCATGAGCATGCTACTGTTCAGCGCTGTGTCTGCCCGCTGCATGCCCGCATGTGGGAGCATGGGCCTCGGCACGCGTGTAGTGTGCCACCACACAGGCACACCTGCACAGCCGCAACAGAGCAATGCACAGGCAACAAGTGCATTCTGGCCCCAACATCACTGTTGCTGCATGGTAGCAACAGAGCACAGTCTGCGCACATCTGTTCTGTGTCCGTGCATTTGATGAACTCAAATAGGCACATTCAATGACGCAATGGTTCATCTGAATGCTCTGCGGGACTTGCATGCGCACACACGTGAAGATATGATATGCAGGAGCCTGAAGCATGTTACAGCAGCGGAGGCCATGCATGCATGAGATTCCATCACTCTGAAAGTGGAATGATTACGTTGAAGCCCTGTTAAGACTTGTATATTCACCATCAGCTACAGCTAGAGTGCAGCATGCTGTAGAATCTAGTTCGCGAGAACCGCTACTCACCCAGCATCACGTACGCGACAACTGCTAGCGCGATGAGCAAGCGTTTGCATCCGGGCGGTCTGGGAGCGAGTGGCTGGGACATCGGTTCAGTGCCCGATCCGGGTCATGCAAGCACTGTGAGTAATCTAGCCCATAATTGTCACAGGTCGTTTGCTGAGGGTTGAATTGCTGTGATCTGAACCTGCAACTTGTCTGTACGAGGTGGACGCATTGTTTGGATGCGTCCAATGGTGTATCATTGATGTGGTGATCGTAACCGCACCAGGTACGGCACCATTCCATTCCAATGAGGGATTATAATGAGGGATTACAATGAGGGATTATAATGAGGGATTATCATGAGCCGGCATCATTACAGAACACACAGGGCTCGATGTAACACGATGTATGTCCGTATGCAAATCTGCCTAACCCAATCGTCATCAATCAACAAGCCTGACATCCAGAACGCCCAACGAACACATCATATAGTCGCACACACAAATTGTCCCAGAACTGGCAAACATCTTTTTGTCTGGAACCCCAGATGGGAGACAGCCTGGAACATCACTCACACCACATGTGAGCCTCATGGTTCAAGCACAGGACCCAGTGAACCTCATAGTAAAAAAAATGTTTGCCAGTTCTGGGACACACTACGGACACACTATGGACACACTATGGACACGCTCCTGAAAATACTAGTTCCACACACAACTGACAGCCTCATCGCGGAACCACAGACAAATTGTCCCAGAACTGGCAAACTTCTTCTTTTGTTTGCTGGCTGAACTGAGTCGTATCATTGTCCAGACCCAGACCCCGCCTGCGCACCCGCCTGCAACACCATGACCACCTTATCACCCCGCCGCCCCTGTCAATCCAATCCGGACCACACAGGGTCGGCACCATACACGACCAGGACAGAAATAGCCGGAAAGCCACTGGGGCTTTGCCACTCAAGCGTCCCGCCGCTGACGCTTGCTGTTCCTGCCTGATGCAGGCATGCCATCCCTGGCAGCCTGAGTGATGGACCTGCATCTTCACAACCTGGCTGCACGGTCAACATGATGACCATGGTGCATGGCCCGGGCAAGCTGAAGGCTCCCATGCAGCGTCCTTGCTTGCTGACCCGTCTGACCCCAGGCTGGGCCAGAATGCCGAGCCTTTGCCATCCCAACGCCATCCCTGCTGGTGTGTCGGTCAGCTGGAGTGCTGCATGTGGCACAATGATGAGCATGTCACTAGGCGTACTTGCGCAGGCGACATCAGTCACCAGAAGGCAGAGTGAGGATGTCTTCTCAGGCCCAGGTGGTGTACCATAGTATGTGCAAGAGCCTACATATGAGGAGTGCAGCTGCTGGATACCCTTTTGCTCAACACGAGTGTGCTTGCTCTCCCTTGCCTGTTGGTGGTTGCATGCAGATGAGGTGCTCCACGGCCCCTGGCCCTACCGCATGGCGGCCAGCGTTGCATTTGCCATGGCCCTGTACTTCCACCTGAGCTACTTCTACAACTCCATGGCAGCGCTCAACATCCTTGTGTTTGACCGCACGCCCGAGGTGATAAGCCTGCTGCTGGTGCATATGTTCTGGTGCATATGTATTCCGACCCAGGCCTCATGTACAATATCCGCACCAATGTCAGTGGCCATTCTCAGCCACTGTCGTCGTCCTGGCGCCCTGGCCTAACCGGTGGACGGTATGCCTGGAACCCTGCTCGTACACGCCGGGCTGGAGCAGCTGCAGCGGCTGTGGCTCCGCTGGCCTCGTCGCCTGTGGCGCTGCTGCCTTCCGCTGCTGTTCCAGCTGCAGCCGCAGCAGGCCTGGACGGAGCCGCCTGGGAAGCAGCAGCAGCAGCAGCAGGACCAGCCGGTCGGCTGCCCGCCAGCGGGCCTCCGGCAGCCCTGCTGGGAAGGCGTGCAGCTGCGGCTGCTGCAGCCGATGCAGCAGCACCAGCCGCAGGCCTATTCCGATCCACTGGACCAGCAGCACCAGCAGCGCCGCCTCTGCCACCTGTGACCCCTCGAGAGTCACCAGACGTCGGTCTGCCGCTTGCCGCCCTTCCAGCCTCTGTAGCAGCAGGTGCATCTTTCGGACGCGCCAGAAGCGTCTTCTGTGACGCAGCTGAGCTAGCCCCAGCCGGGGCAGTGCCCTTGGCTGCTGCTGCTCCTGCACTGGTCTTGGGTGCTGTGCTGCCATCCCGCGCCCGGCCATGGCCACTGGACTTGTCCTTTCCAGCCTTGTGAGCATCTGCAGCCATGCGTGTGCAAAGGCCAATCAGCTGATTTGATCGCCATTCTACCATGCCGTGATACCACAACAAGTGACGCATACACGCATGCATGCCCAATTTACGCATGTTCGCAAATCAGCTGACTAGTGTGCAAGCAGAGTGCGGCAAACCAGAGCCATGCCCAGTTGAATTCGTCTCCTTTCCCTCCTTGACCTCCTCTGTTACACCCATGCACCTGCTTGTCTTCGCACCTGCTTTATGCTGCGCTGAGTCAGCGGCCTTGTGTGCCGCTCCTGTGCCAGTGCCACTCCTGGCATCCACTGCCTTGGCGCTGCCCGGCCGCCCCTCCACACCCTTCTGCAAGCAGGCCAACAACGTCAACATCACCATTTTGACAGCATCCTACGTGTGAAATCAAGATGGGGTACTCTCATTCTCATCATCACGTTTCCTTGCAGTCTTCTTGCATGCAGCGCTTTTGCTGCAGACCATTCAGCCTAGGTCCTTAACAACCGTGTGCATCACCTCAACTGGTTCAAAAGACATGAGCTCCAACGGTCCCGAGGCCTTCAGTACTCGGCCTTCAGTACTCAGCATTCCATGCCGATCAGCTCATCAGATCTTCTGATTGCGCCTTTGCTTCGTCAGCTTCTGGGTCAGCTTCTGTATCAGTTCTTCAGCTTCAAGATGACTCATCGTGGAAACGCCAAGCCACAGCTCGGGCAAGCGTGACTAGGACACGAAATGGGATGCGCACCCTACCAGCCTGTCCTACCCTTGCAAGACAGGAGGGTGAACCCACCTTGTCACCAGACCCCGGCTGTAGCGCCGCTCTAGCTGCTGCCTGGGCCGTGTCCCGCTGCCCCTTGCGCCCCCCTCCCGCCCCTCCGCTCGCATGCTTTTCCTTCAGATATTCTATGAGCGCGTTCGGTGTGGATGCTGTGCCTGTGGCGCAGCACATGAGACCATGCAAACATGGTGCAGGCCAAGGCAGATGGCTGAGTGGTTGCATGCTTGCCGAAACACGCAGCCATGAGGGGAGGGCAACTGCCTGCGTGGTTTGGCATGATTGCTCAAACACCGTCGTGTTCAATGCCACGCTCTCGCCATCAGAAAGCTACCCTCAAAGGCCGTTGACTGCTACCAGCTCATGCAGAATGCCGCAATACCAGCCAGAGTAGAGTAAGCTCAGTGAGGGTGCATCAAGTATCACCTGTTGTTACCTTCAACAATCGCATGTGACAGTCTCTCTCTCCCTCTCTCTCCCTCTCTCCCTCCCCCACCTGTCCCGTTTGCTGCCTCCTTGTCCAGCTGCTCCCTCTGTGCAGCGGCACTGGGCAGCAGGGCGGGACCCTCTTGCAACTCCTTCAGGAACGCTTGGTAGTGCGGGTCTGCCGCCAGGCAGGCAGCAGTGCAATGCGCAGCGTCACGCGAGTGTGCACAAGGACCACCAGGCAGCAGTGCAATGCGCAGCGTCATGCGAGTGTGCACAAGGACCACCAGGCAGCAGTGCAATGCGCAGCGTCATGCGAGTGTGCACAAGGACCACCAGGCTACGGCGGTGCTGATTGTTTCCCCTCCCGCGCTTGTCCCCGATGAGCCGCCCTTGTAGGACTGAAGGCCATGTAACAACATCAGGCTGCATAGCCACAGGCTCCTTACGCTTGTGCCCATACAAAGAGCCTGTTCAAACGCCAGGACCATTGGCCACCTAAGGCATAGGTTCCTAAGGCATATGCTCCTCAGCCTCCTAAGGCTGGGACCCTGTGCCGCCGGTGTCTTGGACCCTTGCTAGTAGTGCCAGCACGCACAAAAGAAGCCCCGGGGTAACCACTAGCCTGTGCACAAAGGGCACCACGTGCGCCTTGACTGTTTGGTATGCAGCAGTGCAAGCTGCAAAACCGCAGTGCGCACAGAGCCATGCAATGACAATGATGATTTTGCTTTCAAAACGGCTCGATCCGCCCCACCTTGCTCTATGGTGCCTTCCAAGGGGTTTTTCTTCGTGGCTGGCTTGGGCACCTTCTGGTACGGTGCATACTCCACCGCACACCGGTACTGGTTGCCCTTGGTGGTCACGAACGCGTGGCCGTCAAAGGCTGCCTTGAAGGCCACCACGTGGCGCGGGTCGGAGAAGTCAAGGTAAGCGCGGGAGAGGGTCAGCTTGCGGGTACTGCAAGAAAGGCAAGGTGTGCAGTGTACATGACATGCAAGTGCATGACGTAGCAAAGAGAAGCAAGCAGTACACACGACACGAACTAGCTGCCCAGCGGTGCTGACCGGGCCGGACACTACATGACTGTCCAGCAGTGCTGCAAAAGAATGACAGCTGCAAAGACTGGCGATGTTTTTGTCGGCACTTGGGCTGCCCGGGGTTGACCAGATTGGGCTTGGCTTGGTGGAATCCTCAAGGCTACTGGCTGTTGTGCTGGCAGAACGCAGGGTGAGCTCCTCGGCTGCAAGGAGTTAGCTGCTTGGGGAAGCCTTCATAAAGCCGAGACTTGTTTCGATCACTCAGCTGCAGATGATTCTGAGAATACGTGGTATTGCGTGTGAGCATGAGTATGTACAGCAACGGAATCTCGCTTCTGCCTGAATCAAACTGCTGTTGGAATAAACAAGCAATTCGGCAATCAACACGTGTCCAGGCTGGAAGAACAGATGAGTTACAGAGCCTGGAAACATTGCATGCTGCACGTGTGAGCACACACATGTCCGTGCCTCATCATTCCCCACAGGTTGTGACTTGGCATCTGCAGCCAGACAAATAGCCACAGCACGCCTGTCTACCCCTGATGCGAGAAAGGCAGTCTAGTGGCTCCCACCTGACTTTGCCTTGGTGGTATGCCAGCCATGTGTACGTGCCCGCTGCAACCTTGTCTGCTGCTGCCTTGAAGCCCTCCTCTGTAAGGCCTGGAGGTAACTTGCGCACAACCACCTGCCAAGGTAGTTGGAATGTTCAAGTATAAATGGACGGTGAGACGAGTGCCTCAGGCGTCTAGAACGCATGCTCAAGATAGATCTTTACCTTGGTGCGCAGTGAAGGTGCCTGAACCATGTTGTATGAGCACAGATAGGCCTCACGGGCCTGTGCTTCCTCTAGACACACATGAGAAGTTCTGACTGTCAAGCCATGCTCATGGTGAGCGCTTGCAAGTTGGATCCTTTCTCTTCCACAGCTGGCATGCAGGCTTGAGTCTCAGCAAAAAAGGGCAAGTAGTCACGTGTGGTCCGTTTCGGGTGAGCGCGCCTCCGCTGCGATGGACCCTTGACATTGTTGCGTCTTTACCGGAAGCTGTGAGGCGCGGAGCTGGCTCGGCTAAGGAGACGCCATGCAACCCTACGGGCAGCACAGCGCGCTCGGAGGGGGCCAGAATGGGATGCTACACCCTTCTTCTATGCATAATCAGGCGAAAGGCATGAATCGAAACATGCCGATCTCGGGCAGCCAGGGTTATCCCGGTCCTCCACAGCTGCCTGAGCCACCAGCAGCTCAGTCCTACATTCCGATGGTGAACCATAGATCGCTCATGAATTCTGTTGGTACTTTGGGTGCCGGGCTGGGTGCCGGGCTTGCCTCAGGCATCAGTTCAGATCTTCAGCGTCGGCCCAACGGTGGCCTTCTCGCGGGCACGACATTCGGCATGGATGTTAGTGCTCAAGGCCATAAGCGTCCTTACTATGAGGCTGGTGAAGATCCAAGCAAGCGCATGAGGCCAGCCATGCCTGCAGTAGTGCCAAGGCCTATGGTCAGAACTAACCCGCAATCAGACAGCCCCTACATGATCTCTGGGCAGAACAGAAGCCCCTTGCAGCCCTCAGGCTCCCTCAACTCTCAGCAGCAGTCGCTGTATTCTGCCAAGCCAGCTGAGGTTTTCACTGCTCCCATCAACCCCATCACAGAGCCGGAGTTGCTCAGCGTGCGCATGATCATTGTAGAAGCCATGCACAACATCAACCAGACGCTGCAGGAGACAGGTGCAACGCTTGCGGCTGAAGTCCACGGGTTCTTGCTTAGCAGGTGGGCACACCAGCACATCCTGCGGAAAGGGAAACACCATGATGTCTGGCGAGGGCCTTGGCTATATAACAAGTATGCTAAATTTGGCACGTCTTTAGTGCTTGCCAAATGAGCCAGGTGGTACAAGTGCACCAGCAACGCACATCCTCCCTGGACAGCACACAAGCAAGGGCTCGTGGCAACTTTGTGTAGTTGCATTCATCATGTGGGGTGTAAGCATGCTGTATTCGCTTGCAATGCACAGAATGAATAGCATCAAGCAGAAGACCTGGCCTGTCATCTCGCAACTTCCGAGCAAGCAAGACAAATATTACGAATTGCGGATTCCATGTAATGATGGCGGTGATGACTTCTGATGATCATTTTTGGATGCGAGTTGCTCCTGCCTTGCACGTGTCTTCAGGATCAAGGAGGTGTATGCTCAGCGGCTGAACACAACCCTGGACCACAAGCGGTTGGGTGTGATGAAGATGCGTGACGTGGTGCCTCTGGCTGCCAGCGATCTATGCGACATGGTCAGCACAGCACAACAGTCAACAGTGTTGCTGCCCAAGCCGGGGCTGGACTACAGCGATACTTCCATGGATGGTGGGTAGAGCAAGTCTCTCAGCTCCCAGTGCTCTCTATGGGCAGTGTCTGTGGGTTTCATGTGTGCTGTGGGGCGGGCTGTTGGTGCAAGGCTCAGTGGTTCACCGTTGCCTTCAATAAACAGCCTGTGCCGTGGGCAGACATGGCTGAAATGGCAAACCAGTCTTTGGATCGGCTGTGAGAGAGCGCAACTCTCAGGCTGGCTATGCTACAGCTGCTAGCACAGTGGCTGTTGCTGCGTCGCCCTTCTGACCATCACACAGGAATCAACTGCAGCAGTCCAGCCATTGCATGGTGAATGTTTAGATATCAGCCATGCATCCTAGCGAGATGCAAGCACTTCTGTATGGTCTGTGCAGGTCCTGCTGGTGGTGAGGGCCTGAAGGCAGCCATGTCAGCGGTGGAGGCGCAGTGGCGCACAGCGGTGGGCACAGCAGGGGCTGGCGACACCGCTGGCGAGGGGAGGAGCGATGCCAGTGAAGCGGTTCAGGTAGATGATTGTGCCACCAAGCTTGGTGCAGGCTGGCTGACTAACTGATCATGGTGCAGATCTGCTTTGCGTGTTGCTTGTCTATGTCGTCGGTGTCGCCTTGACTGCGGGCCTTTCCGTACGAGTCAAGGTACTAGTTTTTCAGTGTGGAAAGGCGCGTAGGCACCTGCTACAATGGCTATGGGCTGCTGATGGCTGGTTGCACTAACTGATGAGAATGGTCACACAGTTGTTATTCTCACTCTGACGTCATTCTGGTTGATGTGAGCGTCCGACTGCTCACATGTGAGGTGGCTAGGCATACACACATGTGGTTGGGCTATTTGTTCACCAATTCATTCTTTTCGCAGGACCTACGGTGCCTGTTTGTACTATCTTGCAGCGAGTACTAGTCAAGGTACCCGACTACCGGTGACTGTCTGGTGCTGAAGTCATCGTGTAACTTGATAACGGCACATACCCAACACATTCGCTCCCATGTGCTTCACACTGGTGTGGGTGATTAACCAATTGCACACATGGTTGCCGCAGGTCATGTTCTCGGGTCCCATGACTGGCCGGCCAGGGCCGCAGTCGTGGCGGGAGGGGCTGGGCGGGCTGCCGGTCTTCCGCTCCACGGGGCGCCTCTGGTCTGACGAACCAGAGGAAGAAAAGGTAAGGCAGGCCAGGCTGCTGCTTTTCTCATCCGAGTTGTTCCAGTCTTTGCCACTTAGCAGGGGGCCCTATGTTACCGCGGCTCCCAGGGGCTGAAAGGCTTTTGTAAAAATGGTGTTAAGTAGTGGGCAGGTTATTTATGATGAATTCATAAGCATCGTGAGGGTGTAACAGGTAACACAGGCCAGAAAACTACCACTTGCCAAGAGGGATGACGTCAAGCGACTCGAAGCAATGAGCGCTTGGCCAGTTTCATCTTTCTCGTTCAAGTTCTTTTGCTCTTGGCCACTGAGCTTGGAACATGCAGTTGCTCTACCTGGATGCAGTTACACTACCTGGGCTACAAAACCAGTACGTTTGCTTTATGTATTGTTGCACCTGCATGGTTAATGTGAAGCAAGTCCTCTATCTTGCACACCCACACAGGCACTCACTAGTCGGACAGTCAGCTGTCACGATGTCCTGCCCCTCCGTTCTGCTGTGCGAAGTTTGTTTGTTCTCATGGTGACGATGGATTGCACTTGACACACATGCGTCACACGGACATGTCCATGTCTTGCCTGCCCCTGTTGTTCAGGTCCGCAAGGTGCTCCTCAAGCTCTGTCGGCGCAGTGTGCTCCACCAGCGCTTCAACATCTATCATGCGGGCGTGCGCCAGCTGCACAACCGCTACCCAGCGCCCTTTGGCATGCGCGGGGCCGGCACCCGCCCCACCATCTACGGCCCGGCAATTGAGGTGTATGACCCAGCAAACCCAAATGCGGAGGACCCGGGAACGGCGCAGCCTCCCGAACCGGTGAGAACGCCGGCTGGTTGTTGGAATTGTCAGCAGACCGAGCGCTCTGTACTCTAACAAGGTGCATGCCAGCGCCCAACAAAGATTTGTTTTGTTCCAACCCTCAAACCCTTCACATCCAACCCTTATCAACAGATCGTACCTCCACCATTCAAACAGCCCAGTGAAGGCAGCAGGTCACCAGAAGTCCACATGCACCGAACTTTAATGCAGTCACACCATCGCTTCGGTTACAAGCATGACAAGCAGGCGAGCGTTTGCCTGGCTTGCAGGGACAGCAACATATCAAGATCGAACTGCAACCGCACTTGGACAACGTCGCCGCATCAGGCGACGGAACTGGCCCCTTGGCAATGATCCGCCCATCACTACCCATGCTACGAGCTGTGGAGCCCTACGTCGCAGCGCAGGCACAGCGGGTATCTGATCTCCGAGCTACATGGATTCCTGCCATGACGGGCTACCAACTGGGCACAGTTGGGGTCATTTCCAGCAACCTGCGCCTGTTAGCTGTGCTGCTCGAGCTGAGCACAATGGTCACTGACTCTGGCTGGGAGGGCGTGGGACCGTTTTACTTCGTAACTGCGGAGGGCAGGCGGTTGGAGTATGGCCCCGTGGAGGCGCAGACGGCGGGCGAGGAGGGGCAGGCGGCGAGGGCAATGGGACCGGTGCCGGGTCAGAGCCTGTCCGGTATCAAAGTGGGTACTCCATGCTACAGGTGTTGGTGACCGACACCGTGTTGATTTCCCACTGTGGGGGTAGAAAAATTGGCATGGTACGAGTAGCTCTGCATGACTCTGCACGATTAGCATGGAATCGGGTATATTGCCTGTCGTTGTCCATGATTCGAAAACCAGTTGCATTGTTGCATACTGATCCTTTCATGCTGATGTCAGTCAGCTCACGTCAAGGAATCATCGCGATAACATCAATTACTCCACACTCAACAGAACAAGCCATTCGTAGTATTTATCCTATTGGTATTATATATGTCCTATTGTTAATGCGGTCTAAAAGCTATTTTTGTATACACGTACATGCTGCAGGTTGAGCCAGAGGATGGCGCAGGTGCTGCCCCAGCTGGTGCTGCCCCAGCAGGTGCTGGACGGCCGCTGGACCTGGGCAAGCTGGTGGTGAGCTGGCTGCACCCGGCGGGGGGCGAGCCGGGCGAGCGGGCGCTCCAGGCCACACTCGGGCGCATCAGGCCGCAGCTGGCCGGGCCAAGGGGCAACATGTCGGATGAGGTGAGAGGCACTTATTTAAAACAACAAGTGCACACGCCCTCTGAGGTCCCCTTGGAGACTCTTGAGCCTTTTGGCGTTAAGAGTTGTCATGTTGGATGAAGTGACAGTCAGTCACCTATTGAGGCACCGGCCGTGTCATTCCGCATGGACAACACTGCTATGTGACTCTGATTGCCCTTCAGTAGACCTGAAACACGTAGGTCCTAGCACACATAGGTCCTAACACACAGAGGTCCTAACATGCAGAAGAGGTGAGAGGCACCGCTTGTTGGGTATAATGCGGTTGGAGACTGCTGAATTTGGCGATGATACTCGGTTTAGACAAGGAATTCCTTTAGATAAGGAATTCCTCAACCACTTGTGCGTGGCAAAGGCTAGCTGACTATCTCATCAGGGTGATAGCTTGGCGCATGAGCTTGCTACAGACGGACTGGGACCCCTGCCTGCTTGCTTTGTGCCATTGGCATCTTATTCTCAAAGCGCCGGTGTAGCATGGCACTTCAGCCTTGTCATTCTTGAGATTAACAGGTCGACAGCCTCTGTTAGATGTCCTCTTGATACTGCGTCGCAGGATTGCCTGCCATACTTGCCCTTGCCTTGTTTGTTGCTGGTACCTTGTTCAAGCTGCCTTGAAAAAATGATAGAACACGAAGGTTGATCCGGAAGTTGTGTTGTGTGTGTTTTCCCTCAGGCTCTGGAGGAGTCGGCCGGTCAGTGTCTGATGCTGCCCCAACTAGGGTTCCTGTGGGACGTGCGCAAGGTGCTGGAGATGTGGAAGCTCATGCACATGGTGCTGACCGACCACGCCTACGCTGCAGCGGGAGAGAAGTGAGTGATCGGATTCTCTTCCAGTGCATCGGATGTACCGTGCGCATTTGGAACATCCTTTATCAGCGCTGTCCATGCATCCAGCTGCAAACGACCTTCAAGGCAGGCTTCTTGAAGTTCAAGGCACCAACGTTCTTCCTGTCTACATTGTGCATTGGCTTTCTGCCACACTTACACTTCAGTTGACTTGTGCTCCAGCCTTGTGTCACACTTGCATTTGTGCTCGAGCCTTTCGTGCTTTTCTCATCTGTGCCATCCCAGGAGTGCCTTGGAGCTGAAAAACACTGGTGTGCTGCCCGCCCCTTACCCCCTGGTGCGGCTAAGGGAGGAGTACCGCCGCATCCACGGCACTGCACTGCACATCGCACCCCTGGGCTTTGCCAACCTCGTCGAGTATGTCAACTCGAGCCTGTTTCAAACTGTGGCCATCACGGACCAGGCCGCAGAGAAAGGCGAAAAAGGGTAGGTGTCGATTGTGAGGATACGGTTGGGAGTGGTTGGGGTTGGGTGCAGTCTATCTTATCAGCTGTGATGCTTCTGAAGTGGAAATGCGTTCTGCCTCGTACAATTGACCTGACAGCATTGGACCCTTTTCCTGACATTTTAGTTCACTGCAGTGTTTTGAAAGTCCAATCTCCACCTCCATGCCATTCCTGCTCTGATCATTGTCGCCTCAGGTTCCTTTACCCGGTGTTCAGTCCTGTCAGGGACCTGCGCTACCTGCTGGAGAAGCGACTGAGGGAGCTGTGCCTCAAAGAGGCGGAACAGGTGGGAGCGGTACTGAGTTGGGCTTACAAGATTCGTCATTGCAGTCAGCATTGCATGGCGTTTTGTAAGCACAATACCGATAGCGGGTGGGCTCATGGTGCTGCAGCTGAAAGAATCACCTCTCCAAACATCGTCTTTTTTTTCTGTTTATTTTTGGTCACCTGTGCACCCGAGCTTGTGCACGCAGTTGAAGACCGCCAACCTCCCCCCCGGGTTCCAGCCCACACTCAAGGCCGAGGACGGGTACCGCATGGACGCCATCAAGATAGACTTCCGCATGTACTACGGCTATGACCTGGACAACACACGCCTGGGTGGGTGGTCGGGAAACGTGCAGGGCGTACAGGGTGTGTGTCTTACATTGCGAGGCCCTTTCACCCTTTCAAGGACGAGAATATTCCGCCCTCAGACCTGTCAAGGCGGAGACGGGAGACGGGGGCAACATGTTTGCCATCTCCGGCGATCATGCAGTGGGGGGGGGTGATCATGCAGTGGGTGTGGGTGATCATGCAGTGGGTGTGGGTGATCATGCAGTGGGTGGGGGTGATCATGCAGTGGGTG
>QAXH01006678.1:0-18822 GCA_004335635.1 Chloromonas sp. AAM2 | reverse complement strand
CCCCTGCCGCCCCCTGCCCGCCCTGCCTGTCCCCGCCGCCCCATTCGCACCCCGCCCGCCTCGGCCCGCCTTTCCCGGCCGCCCATCCGCTGCCTGTCCCGTGTTCGCCTTCTTCACCACGTGACCCTGAAGTCCTGCTGTTGTGCTGACACCAACGCCATCAGAAAGGATGGGTTGCTCGGGGTTGTCATCAGGCTCATCCCGAAGATCCACAATCTCTGGCGCATCCCGCTTGCGCCCGGCGGTCGTGTCACCATTTGAGCCACTCACACCGCTTGTCCCACCGCTATCCTCCTTTGGGTCTTTAAGACCCTTCAAGCCCACTCCTCCACACTTATCTACTGCAGACATGGCAACGGCTAAACTACTTCTGCCGCTCCCGCCCTTGGCTGCCATGCCATTCGAGGTGCCCGTGCCTTTGGACTGCTGGTGCAGACGGGCTAGCTGGCCGTCATAGAAAAGGTTGGCTGCTGCCTGGACGTCGCCTGCGCTGGATGAGAGTAGCAGCTGGGCGTCTGGCTGGCTGACATCCGAGCCCAGCACGTCCTGCAGGTTTTGCAGCGCACCTGCAACACCATTGGAACAGCCTGCACCAGTAATTGTTGCTAACATCCTTCGTAAACATCCTTCTGCAGCACCGGTCGAGCATCTTGCACGTGATGGCACATCAACTGACGCTGAACTGGATAACATACAGGTGCAAGAGCTAGCTCATGCGTAACTCCTAAACAAAGTTCAATACATGATGACCATGTGGAGCCATGCGCATATGAACATCAAGTGCATATGAACATCGGCATGTAAGAGCTGCTTTCCAGCATCTGTAACCAGACAACAAGTGTTGAGTTGTAAGTGCCACCATGCGGTCAATGTCCTAGGCACATGCCTGTGACCATCTTGCATGTATGAGCTTCTCCTGACGTGCATAGATGGAAGGCATTGAGCTGGGATGGAAAAAGGCGACAAATAGTTACAGTAAAAGGATGCAATGCCAATTGAGCCTACCTGCGGCTGCCTTTGGTGCAGCAGGATCCATGTTCAGGTGAATGTGGTTCGTGGACTCATGTCATGAAGTCCCCCATCGTCAGTGAGGCCATCTCCAGCACATTGGTTGCCGTTGGAAAAGCCAGACATGAGCGCTGGAGGAGATGTTCTAGTCTAGGAGCCTCGGCGGTTCTGCAAGTTGCAAGCAACATGACTCGGCGGTGAATGCGTTGATGAGGTTGTCAACCCGCACACCACTGCACACGCTGCACACCCAATCTCAAACAGTATCCCGAACAACAGTTCCAAAATGCGTTGGATACCTTCTGCCTCAGTTCATGAATGTCTTTGCAAGTGTTTCATGTTGCTGTGTGGACAACTAACACCCTGATGTGCGTGGACAGCCACTGACGTGGAAGGCTGATGCTTGTGAATGCACTGCTCATGCAGCTGCATACCTGCTTTTGTTCTTGCCACAGAGTACGTTAAAAAGAGTGCTGCCTCTCCTGATGGGAAGGCCAGCTGAGATGGTGCAAGTGTTAGGGTAAGTGACGTCCAACGAACTGTGCAGCTTTTTTGCAGGTAAACGTGATCGATGCAACTTGCAAGCTGTTTGCGCGTGGTTCTTGGGGTCGAGTTTTGCTGAGTCATAGGCAGCACGTGCAAGCCTGCTAGGGTTTGTCGATTGCCGTGAGGACAGTTATTTTAAAGCCACTCACCAGCAGCGAGGCACCCGCGGGCATGTGACACGCCGACAATCAAATAACATGCCGCAAAAGGCTGTCATCAAAGGCAAGAAGATACAGAAGCCCAAGACTGCCAACAAGCACGGCAAGGGCGACCGTGCTGCCGTCAAGGGTGAGCTAATTATATTCTTGACAGAATGGAAGAAGCAAATACGAGGAAGGCGGAGGTCGCCGCCGGTGCAGCACACCATGCACGTCACCATGCACATTATTGCAAGTGGCAATAAGACCTTCCAATACGCAGCATTGGTCATGGGCATCAATCATGCATGGAGGAAGGTTTGGCATCATCCATCTCACCATGCACGTCACCACGCCATGCATCATGATGCCAGGCCATGCACATGTTCATGCATACAACCGGAGGTGATGCGAGAAGGCTTACAGGTCATCACGCTTTGCACAGGCCACCAAGATAGCTTTTGCTATTGCTTTGGTGTGAATTGGGCTTGGACGACAGCAACGCAGCAGCCACGTCCACCACTGTGCCCATGCGCTGCAGGGAAGTTGAGCAAGCCTCCAAAGAATTCCAAGATTGTCCAGCAGTACCTAGAAAACAAGGTACCTGGGGCGCTGCAGCTATAGCATGGCAGGCAGTCGCAGACATGCACATCAGCGCAACGTGCGGCAGACTGCTTTCTTTTCAGCAAGCGATGCCAGGGCGGCGCATATGGAGTTGGTGCCATGGCAGCATGACAAGTAGTCACTGCAGTGTACGGAGCAAGGTTATTTTGGGTTTCTCAGGCCAGCAAGGCAGGCAGGCAGCCGAGGCCGGACCAAACCAGCAGTATTCTGCTGACCCATGCATACTGCATCTGCGTTACACAGGAAATCACCAAGATGATCAATGCGAAGAATGAGGGCAGCTTTGCGACCAAGGCAGAGACAGCGGGCGGGCGGCTCAAGGCGGTGGGTGGGCAGGACACAAGAATGCCAGGCAACACAAAGGCACACTTGTATGTCAAGTAGCGCTGGCCGCAGAAGCAGGGCATGTTGTCAGCATTCGCCAAGGCACAAGAACGTCATGCAACATCAGGCACCCAGTCAGGTGCAACGATACTGATACTGTGGCACTGCAGTCCGCAGACACACAGCAGAGCCCAGCTTACGGTATCAGTATAGGCATGCAGCATGGCTCGCACAGCTCCCATGAGGATTTTGGAGCAGTTTTGCATCTGCAACCGGAAACTTCAAATGATCTGCAGCTGTGCATGACCTTGGCCCAATGGTGTGCATGTGGCGCAGTTGAAGGCGGGTCCCCCTGTGCTGGCTCCCAAGAGGAGCAAGGCCGCGAGTCAGCCCACAGAGGAAGCCGTGGCTATGGAGGAGGACAGCGACGAACAGGAAAGCTGAGCAGAGCGCATGTCTTCTGTAGCTAAGCGGTACCCTGGACGAAGTACAGCGGTTGTGTTTTGTAGCGAAGTAAAGCGCCTGGCACAGTACAGTGGTTGTTTTCTGCACCTAAGCAGAGCCGTTAATTGAACGCAGTGGTTGTCCTCTGCAACTCAGCAGTTTCACCTCCCCTTGTCGGCAGACTCAGCAGGCAGCCCTGATGCAGAGCCATGCTGTTTGCTCTGCGCAGCACTGTGGCTGCCGTCATTGCTACGATGTGATCCTTATGGGTCATGGGACTGTTTGCCAAGGAATATGGTGCCGCACAGCGCCTCATGCGGTGATAGGAACAGTAGGCAGGTGGCATTTGAACGCCCACACATTTGACACACACGCTGGATTGACGAGGGTGGCATGAACAAATGCAAGAAAAGCAGTGATGCAAGTGCACTGCTGCCTACCTGCATCTATTGGAGGGCGAGCAATGGATGGAAAAGTTCTGTCCGTGTTTTCCAAGGACTTAAGTTCATGGAGGAGTTTCGGGGCATGCAAGGTATTCACGTCGATCTTGTTCTAGGCCAGGTGTAAATGAGTCTGGTGCACATGTTATACGGACTGTGTTGTAGTGCTTGAAGGCTGAAGGGCGTGAATGCATGTCCATGTTTCTTCGGGTCACAAGCCAGGTATGACCTGTTGACATGCCAGGTGTGTAGACTGCGCTCACAGTGATTGCTGTTGTGGTTTTCCACTCACCTTTCTGGCTGTCAGCTTTCCATGTTGCTTTTGGTCCTTGGGGCAGGCTGCAAAGTTGTCCATCCTCATTTCAGACATGCCTGGATTGCTAGCGTTTGCGCTCAGTGCTTTGAATAGATTGAGGCTGGGTGGCCTGTCAGCGGTAGTGGGATCAAGTAAAAGCCATAATGGGGTATGAAATGATGTGGGGATCATAGGACTGGTGCCTGCTTATGCATCTTTGTTATCAGTCCTCAAGGGCTAACAATGCCTGAACGCGCTTCAAAATCAACGCTACATTGGCACCATTCATCATGTTCAAAACCAAATTGTGAGAGGATTGTGGAAAGGTCGTGCAAACTGTCGACTGTGTCAGTCGCCGCAACACTTTATTCGCTGCCTATTTCCCTAATTTGTAATCTACGTGCATGTGATGGAAGGTTGAAGGGGTGAGACAGTGTGACGGACATCAGCTATGGCCATGCAGGCTCAGCAGTCCTTGCTTCCAGTTGATACAGCTCGTGCATGGAACAGTTTGTCATACTCAGTCATACAGCATTGCTCTCTCGACTTATTTGCTAACATTGGGAGGTGTGTGATGGATGCTCTGTCGTATACACAGTGTATATATATATATATATAGACATATATGGCTGGTATATATTCTGGAGTAATGTGTGCAGCCCCAACCATGTCCAACCGACTGCAGCAATAGGTGGCAGTACTACACATCAGGACGAGGCAGTCATACACCATACAAGAAGCGGAATATGCGTGATCGAGCTGAGCCAGGAAGTTGCTGTGTCTGCTGTTGTGATGCTGCTATCAAGCTTGTGACCCAAGGTCCGGCTGTGGCTGCAGGGTCTAGCGTCCTGTATCGTATCATCCAAGGCCTATTGTGGGATGCCTGCAAGCCTATCTGTCACGGGGTGCGTGCCTGACGTGAGTGTGCAGTTGAATTTCATGTATGCGCATGCAGCTCTTCGCTACGTGCTAAAGTCTTGACCTGCCGCCAGCATGGAACCAAAAAATGAAGAGATCAAAATCAAAATGAGCTGAACGGATTGAGGGCTGGTCACAGTAAAAGGCTGGGTTGAGGGCTGGTCACAGTAAAAGCGCTGAAGCATGTGGTGGGGCGGCGTTTTCAAGTCGTTTCCAAGTCGGTCATGTCGGTGCATGTGACTCGAACCAATCCAGCATGTCAGTTGTCGTGCGCGATACGATCTCGTGCGCACACCACCTGCAGCGGCATGCAACGCATGCAACACATGAGTTGTTGCAACCACCATTTGTGTTGAGTATGAACCTCACAAAGCATGTGTGCTTCGTGTTGTGGCATACATGTCTAGATGCACGCCCTCTATAGGCAGCTACGGTATACAGTGTAATTACAGCGTGGGGTCCCACACACATGTACGGATTGTACATATGGCAAGTATTGTCACTCACAGTACGTTGAGTACCTCAGCCACAGGGGACTCATCCGCCACCAGCCGCATCTGATCCACACCAGGCACCTGAAAGACAGGAGGACAGACACATGGGTTACGTCAGCGTACATAGACCTGCACATCATATCAAAGCTTGAGCCAAGTGCTGAACAAGAGGGCATGTACATAGTAGCATGGACACCAACGGTCTACAGAGTACTGCACCGGCAATGCACATGTCAAACGACACACACTCGCCTTTTCCTCTACCAACATGGAGGTGTACACACATCACTCATGGGTTGCTCAACCCAACACAATCTGCACTGGCCAACGCAAACAAGGCTGGCCATGCACATGTCACGCAACCCCGCATGCCATGCACAGGTCAAACAGCCCCCACTCCGACGCACTCGCCTTTGCCGCTACCAGTGCTTGTCGCCATGGGGACCTCCTGGGGTCCTTCAAGAGCATGCCCTGGTCATCCAACAACCCCTGGGACCTGAACAAAGCAGGATTGGGCAATGCTGTATAACAATGCAGCAGGGAACCACAGAGTGGCTGGAACAAAGTGTATACATGTTTTCACACCTGGGACACCATGCAGAAAAGGCCATCACAAGATGTTTTGAAAGGTAGTACGCGTGCGACTCCCTGATCTACGCTGCAGGAACAAAGAAAACAGAAGTGGGTCTGGGCAACCGGACCACTGCACAGCCATGGGCGTATACATTCTTTCGCATCACCAGGAATCAACAGGAAGCCGCGGAAAACAGGTTGTAGAGCAGCCCTGGCCTACCCCTATGGTGCAATTCAACAGCCTAACACCTACCTTATCGCCTGAAAGATCGCCTTGCTCTGTTCCGCTGAGATCTCATCTGGCGCTGCCTCGTGCAGAAATGAGGGAGTGAGAGGGGCGGGAGAAAGTGTGATCTCGGCTGTGGGGACCCCCTGTGCAGCCACAAGCATCACATCTACTGTAATTGCTTTCAAGTGTTGCAGTTGTTGTTTAACACTGTAAGTTGACGTCAAGCACGGCCAGGAACACCTGTGCATGTCTTTGAGTGCCATCATCATCATCATCATTACATGGCTTTTCATGGTTCGACCCACGTGTGCAAAATACGAATGTCATCACTGGCAACACGGTTACAAGTTGAGAGTGGGACACCCCTGCCTCTCCTTGAATGCGATGAATGATGGGTGCAGGTGGTGTCAACAGGAGCCCACACCTCCTTGGCCGTAGCCCCGACGCACCTGTGCCCGCAGCGCTGCCATGTCATGCTGCACCTCGCTGGCGGTAAAGATGTCCTGCAAATGACATGTGGACGCACAGAAACTGGCATAAAACGATAGAATCCAGCTGTTTACAACAGGGAAGCCACATACACGGGGTTGGGGTGTGTACCGCCCTGACCTGCCCTGAGCAAGGAAGGCGGAAGGCGGAACGACAGACAAAGGCTGTGACACAGGAAAAAACAAGCCAGACCGGCAAGCTTACGGCTGGGAAACGCAACAAAGCCAGGCAAAACCAAACACAGGCGATTCGAGTGCAGGCCCCTGAAGAACCACGAGCAAGAACCCGACGATCATGGGCCTGCTTCCAGTTTGAGATGCCCTCACACAGCCTCGCTGTACCCGCTTGCAGTGAGCGAATTCCCTTTTCGCTCCCGTGGCATCGCACACATGGTCTGTGATCTCACCTTGATCATGTGTATGAACATGGTGGGGGGTATGGGAGGCAGCCTCCCCTCCTGCCCCTCCTGTTTCTGCACGTGCAACACATGCCATGGAAACGTCCAGTCAGTGGAAACAGGGTCAGGGTGTTAGCATGCATCAGCACGAGGGCCACATACGGCCAAGGCTTCAACGTGCTTGCAAGCCTGCATCCTCGTGAAGCACAGCTGGTGACACACTTCCCTGTCCTGAATCCTGACACGGGTGGAGGCGATGGATACAATTGCACCAGCAATCTCAGCAGTTGCGTCAATAGCTACGTTGACACAGTCTGGTTCAAGAATGTGCCTAGGTGGTTGCCTGGGAACCCTACCCCACAGCCTCTCCTGACTGCTTAACAGCTACACGGGAAATGATGTGCTGGCTTAACAGCTACACTGACAATAGTGTGCTGACTTAACAGCCACATGACAATGATGTGCTGACGGACAAATGATGTGCTGACTCAGCTTCTGGCCACCTTCCCCAGAAAAACCTTCCGTCATATCTGATTCGTGCGCAGAGCGTTGCGAGGACCTTGGAATTATTAGTATCAACGGTTTATAGAACTGTGCTCGTTCGGAGCAGTCACAAGAGTGAAGGTTGCTTCTCAGAAAGCAGCAAGGGAGTTGCGATTATGACCATCAGAGGCAGGAGGCAAGGACAGAAGACAGAACACTGAGGCACTGTCTGTGCCCACTTTATAATGTTGCAATACGGTGCGATACGTGTTGCATGTGTTCAATAATATCCTGGCATTGTCAGGTAATAATAGCACTGTATGTATCCCACCTTCACAGCCTCATGGTATGCGACTAGGTCTTGTCCGTTGACGGCCGATATCTGTGACGCCACTCCCGCCAGCCTTACGTTGCCCAGGGCCAACACCAGGGCAAAAGCACCACCTGAGCACGGACGAAAAGTTATGCACAATCGTATGTACTAAGTACCTATCAAAGACGTTCTTAGTTAGAGTTGGTGATAGACATCGAGATTAAACCAGGGAGGCCGAGATGCACCCAGTGCAAATGCGCAATGAGACTGGCTGAAAGGACAAATCAGCGGCAATACGGAGTTGGATGAGTGGGGGCCACAAACAGGCCGGCCTGCAGATTCCATAACAGTGGGCAGGCCAGTGCCACCCCCCAAGGGGGCAAGGCTGAGGCTCCTCGCCAGTGGGGCTCCTCCTTGCACGACGTCCTGCAGTCCTTGGAGGCTGAGGGAGGCTGGGAAGTGATGAGGCGAGTCTAAAGCTGGATCATGGTCGTTGTCAAACCAACGAACACCGCCAGTTCATTTAGGTGTGGACCAACACACCGACACTTTGAACGCACACACGCACACGTAGCATGACCAGCAAGAAGCGCAGCAAGGACTCACCACAAAACAGTTTCATCAGTCAATACAACAGGACACACGAACAGTCACCACATGCACCTATCAAACTGTCCCAGAACTGGCAAACCTCTTTTTTTGCCGACACCTTGTGCAGAGGCCTTGTGCTCTTGCAAACCTTGTGCGCCTGTGGACCTTGTGCTCTAATGCCACAGCCGTTCTGCCCACCTGAGCTCGCCCCGAAGGCATAGAGTGGCAGTGAGTCCAGACCTAGGCGAGGCAACACAGCCTTGAATACAGCCTGGACCTGGGGGAGGAAAGAAGGCAAGCGTGCAGAATGGTGTGCAGAATGGCGTGCAGCAGCTGCGTAGAAGGATGAGCATGGCATGTGGGTGTGTTCGTAACCACGCATTTAGAGTATGTTGCATGACACAGGACGGTCGTTACTTGCCCGATACCTTCAAACCAGGTACTTGGAAAGATCAGTCAAAGCAACTGTACGCAACAGCAAGACAAACTGGCAGGCCAGGTGCTACCTGGGTTACGTGCCTTGTTCTGCAGCAGCACACCTCGTTCTGCGATGCCATGCAGTAGGTGGTGGAACAGACAAAAGGGCCTCACCATCCTGAATTGACATGCCAATGCCACGTCCTGCCTATGCCAGGCCTGTCCCTGTACTGACCGCCTGAACATCCGGGCTGGTCCAGTTATGCAGCACAGGGCTGCTTGGCTCCCAGCACTTATCGGCCTCCCGGTCCAGGCTGCTGATGGCCAGCACCGCATAGCCCCTGGCCAGCAGCTCACGTGTAATGTTCATCTCCTCCGGAAGACCTGCAAGGACAAACAGACAAGGGAGGCCTGAGTTTACACCACTCATCATCAGGCGTTTGTTTGCTTACAGCGGTTTTGCTGGTTGCGGTGCAAGGGAAGGAAAGCCCCTGCGCAAACCACACGTTCATGCACACGCACAGCACAAGCAGCGAGATGGAAACTAACACATGCTAGTCAACAGGCTACTAGCTGGAAAAATGATGGATATGGATTCTGGAGGCCTGGATTTCATTCACACTCCTGGATTCTATGCACACTCACAGCACAAGCAGCGAGATGGAAACTAACACATGCTAGTCAACAGGCTACGAGCTGGAAAAATGATGGATATGGATTCTGGAAGCCTTGGATTTCATCCACACTCCTGGATTTCATGCACACTCACAGCACAAGCAGCGAGATGGACACTAACACAAGCTAGAAACTAGACTCGCCACTTCAGCCCGCAAATGCAAGCAACCAACATTCACAGCGCACAGAACTGTCATACAGAGCTACAGAGATCAGAGTTCCTGGCAAGTTCTTACCTATGCATGGCGGACACATGGAGCTTTTGGGCCAGAAGTCAATGGCTCCATGTCGACACCCATGCGCCAGAAACCACACACCCTTGGGTGGGCCAGGGGGCACCTGCCACACAGCTTCCACCGAGTCCATGAAGACCTGCATGCATATGTGCTTGATGCCATGATGTGTGTTTATGTGACTTAGTGTCTTTGCATGCTTCTCTTCCGTGTACGCCGCACCCCATACGCCCCATGATGCGCCACACAAATTGCTCGTACCGTGGCACTAGTGGTAACAGGACACTGATACTGTGGATGCTTCCTGCATACATGCTGTGGGAGGCCGATGCTGCAGGACTTTGCGGATGCCATGTGATGATCATAATGATCATGATGATGACGTCATATTTCTACGCCTCACCTCAGTTCCTTTCAGTAGCAAACCACTTGCTGCATCACACGGCTTGTACATAACACCGGAATAGCAGCACCAGTGTCTACAAGAACCAACCAACAACATGCATGCTCACGTACGGCTACAATGGCTACAGGACACCAATAGTGCATGACTACTATATGCACGATACTTAGTTATCATATCAAACGTGCCCACAACTCACCTCATACGTTCCATTCAGTGGTACAGGCGTGCGTGATGACTTGGATCCCCCCTGTGAGGCTTGGCCTGTCGGCTTCTGTTCTGTGGCGTGATCAGCACCCGCAGCGACTGGTGCTGCTCCAGATACTGCTGTGCCGGCACCTGGGGTGCAAGGTATGGGTCGCAAAAACTCGTATATATGAACAACTGCCAGGCAGGAGAGTTGTGAGGTAATGCTTCAGCTGCGGCGTCGATCACCTGCTATCAGCTTCGTATCTGATGCATTGGCTGGTCTACCACTGCCATGTAATGACGATGGTGACATTTGACACAGCACCAACAAACAGGAATGGGCTCGGCAAGTCTGACATGCATGGTCGTTTTCATTCCACCAACCGCACTTTAGTTTGGGGCAAGTTTGCAAGTATCATGATGATTCACCTGGGGGCGTGGCGGTGTGGCTGGGAAAGACTGCCAAGACCCACTGGTCCTTCTGTTTGTTCAGAATACGTTCTTGGTTGAGGTAGATCAGGCCGGTGCAGAGTGTCAGTGCTACCTGTGTGTGTGGACATGCACGTGCTTTGAATGCATCTGCAGGGTTTGTGTGTGCGTAGCATGGACATGTTTGAGGGTATGCGTAGGGTTTGAGGGCGTGCCGCTAGAGGTGTGCATGACTGGATTGGCCCAATGAGCAATCAATACTATTAATTGGCTATGTTTCAGACCACAATGCTCGAAAAATCTGGGAATGGGTTGATGGCACATTCTAAGAAAATAGGCAGTGTCGATTTCCCATTTTGAAACCGTTGTAACGGAGACATGGCAGGGGCCACAGTGTTTTTGCACAACTGTGTGCACATCGCGCACATTTCTGGCCCAGAACGCCTGAATACAATGGTGTTGAATGTAAACGATTTGTGGTGCGAAAGTTTGGGGTCAGGCATGGTGGGTCAGGGTCAGGACTGTTCCGTAACGTAGCATGGGTCTGCACTCGTGGTTTTGTGACTGCCTGCTTCCCTTGTTTGTACTTTTTCGCATATATATGGCTGGGCGCTGTAAGGGTATGTGCAGGATTTGAGAGTGTGGCCGCCTGCTCCTGTATGGGTGAACATGCATGTGCTCTGAAGGTGTGATCGCCTGCCGTTGTGTGGCGTTGTGGGAGCATTGTTCAAAGCTGGTGCAGTGGGTAATGGTGTGCTGTATGGTATGTTCATATACTCTTGATCGTTGGCAGCTGATATTTGCTTTGCCAGGCCAAAGTATTCGTTGACATCAAGGAAGTGGGCCTTGGGCTGCTCGTGTCTGTGTGATCGGCAAAATAAGCTGTGCATAAGCTGGGTAGGTGGTACAGGTGCAGGCTACGGATTGAGCTGTAGGCTGCAGTTATTCGCTGAAGCAGTTGAGTGGAGCCGCTGAACGGAAGCAACTGTGCGTGTGAGTGTGTGCAGCCATATGAAATTCAGATGTTGCCAACCTGATGCCGAGCTATGAATCTGACATGAAGGGTACATGCTGCGCACGCTGGCCGGAAGATTGCCCAATGTTGAAGCAATGCCATCGGATAAGTACCCAGGCCCTGTTGAGCACCCACATGCTAAGTTCTCATGCAATTCACCCTGCTGTCTTTTGATGACATGTTTCAGCCTGAGCCATCTGACAAATGATGAGTCCCTCGCTCACCGCCAACACCACCAACTGAGTGCGGGGGTTGTATGCCATCAATCGCCTCGCAAGATGAAGGTCAGCGCGGGTAGAAAGGCCAATGTGATGGCGTTTCGGGGCGAGTCCAGGGTTTCGTATGCGACGATCAGATTGAGTATACACTGCTTTGCTTCGCTGATGTGCTGAATGCGATGGCTCTGGCTACGTTGTACAAAAGGCGTGTGAAAGTTGGGTCAAACGAAAATCAAATGTCATGCCGGCACTCTTTATGTGTGAGCGATTTCCTCGCACCTCTTGCAGCCCGGTTTCTCTTACTCATTGATACCTTTGGCGATACCTTTGATGGCAAGTTTGGTGCGGCCACTAAACATACCGTTGTGCAATTGTTGAGTGCAGTATGTCTGGTCGGGAGTCATGACATCAGATAAAGCCACTGTCAGAACCCGCAGTCAGATCAGCGCGCGAATGCAAGGCATGCACAAGCAAAAGTAGCACATGTCTACTGTGGTCTGCAGCCGTCTCACACGCCAAACCAGGTACACCTAGCCTAGTTCCTGGCTAGGCATGACAGGGTCAACTAACAGAAGATGGTTGCAACAAGTGATTCGCCTGCTACACAACAGCGACTTTGGGCAGGTACAGCTTGCATACTGCTAAGATATGGCTAAGTTCGTGTAGGGTAGTTGAATCAACTGCCTGGCAAACGGCAGGTTTGCGAAGCAGCTGATAAGTTAATCAGCAAAGCCGCCAGACAAACAGGAAGGTGATGCAAGTGGCTGAAAAGTGGCGAGAGCCAAGCCGTATCTGCAACCGCTGGGGCCGTAACGGGTTTTGAAATCCAGATGATTTCCGGAAGCGACTGTGCAGCCGAATTGTAGCTGAGACAGTTTAAGAATGGACGATATAACCAGCAAGCTCAAGAAGGGTTTTGCGTCCATCTTTGGAAAAGATACAGAGTCGGAGTGGAAAGAGAAGGGCAGAGGGCATCGCCTCGGTGGACCTGCGAATGGCGTGCCACAGCAGCCACAGCATCAACAACGACAACAGCATCAACGACTGCCTCCAAAGGTTTGGAACCTCTGTTGAAGGCACAGGCAGACCTTCTCCTTGCGACCGTAAGCTTGCATGTTTTGTTCAGTACATCTCATATGTTGTGTGTGTGTTGTGTGGTAATCCGAAGGCGGTTGGTAATCCTGAAGCTCCAAGAACGGCTGATGGTGCTGCCAGCCAGCTTCCACAGGTGCCCACACCGCCTCAGCCGCTTGTGCCAGTTGCAGGTTGGTACACATGGGGCGCCAACAGACAAAAGGCCAGCTTACAGAGCAGCAAGATAAGCAGCAAGCACAGATAGTCAGCGGGGCTGAGATGGACACCAAAGTGATTGGGTGACGGCTATTTTACCCACAGCAGTTTGCACAGGGAGCACCACAGGGGTATGCCAGCTAAGCAAGTATTGGCCAGGGTGTGTTACACATCACCAGAGAAGGTGGCAGACCGCATTGGCATGCGTGTGGCAGTGTCTGGCCAAGAAATACATAGCACACTGCACATTTGCGCTGCAGAACGTAGCAGAAGGTGTTCCAACTCCTCCCTGGGCTCAATCCATGGCGCCATGGTCATAAACAACATGGGCCGCCATGCAAACTCCACCGATGCTGTCCAGTCGGCATTGCTGGATAACGTGGTCATGGCTAACACGCCAACAGGTACACTTCATGCAGTGGATTCACATGCCAGTTAGGTTCTGCGGCCACTTCCACAGCAGGTTTGTGATCCAGCGGTTCAGTTGTAATCCAGTGGCAGTGTCGCAACAGTAAAAACGGTTGCAGCTGTTGTTGGTGAGAATGTTTGCATAGGGAGCACTGCTCTGCAGGGGGAACTGAAGGCAATAGTAAGCACACAATTCACTGTTAACTTCACCACTGCACAACAGCTTAGCGGCCATAGTGCAGCGGATTCAGGCTGCCAGCTAGGTTCTTGAGCCACATTCTGCGCAGGGTTCAGGGAAGCCTGTCTCCGGCCATCAGAATTTCAGTCAGTTAAGGTCCAGCACGGGGCTCATCGCTTTGCTTCGCTGTGCAGTCCGTGACATGCTCGTGCAGACACACACCTGACAGACAGACACACACCTGACAGACAGACACACACCTGACAGACAGACACACACCTGTCAGACAGACACACACCTGACAGACAGACACACACCTGACAGACAGACACCGGGAGCACAGGGAAACTGATTGAGCAGGTGGCACGAACACAATTGCAAACTGGAGGCCTCCGCTGTGAACGTTTCTGCATGACAAGCTCGTATCCTTGGCTGCCTTGTCAGCATACTGCGTTGACGTGAGAGTTTGCCTGTTGCGTGTGACTGTGCAGCCGCTGAAATGGCTGGTCTCGGCACCCACCTCACCCTCTCCCTGCGCCAGCAGACACAGAGCCGGGAGGGCAGCCCTGTGCTCAGTGAGTCATGTGATACACGGATACGGATGCATGGGTGCATGGGTGCATGGTTGCTGGCTTGCCAACACATGGATGTATGGCTTGGCAACACATGGATGATGGATGATGGATGATGGATGCATATGGTGACGCAACATGCTGCATGACTACATTGCAACACATTAGTACATGCCAACACATCTCCATGTTATTTTTGACAATCTGTGCCCTTTTCTCAATGTCTGTGTCTCTTCACGCAACTTATCCGATCATTGTGTGCTTCCTTCTCCTGGGTTTCTCGCACTGCATCTGCAATCAACTACACTCAAAACCCGTTGCCCCACCTGCCTGCAGCCGGCATGGCAGGTCACCTGAACACCCCCACAGCCGCGGAGCGCAACATGGGCCTGGGCGTGCACAGACCCAACCAGGACCAAGACTTCCACATGCAACAACTGCTTTGTATGGTGTGTGGGCGGAACAGTGTATCATCCTATTAGGGTAGTAATCGTTTTCTGTGGCGTGTTTTTCGTGCTGAAAGATGCAACCATCAGAGCTCAACAGCGCATGCATCATGGGCACCAACAAATGAAGCAGCAGCCAAGCGCCAGGCAAGCTGACAAAGTCTGTCTGGCCCTGCGCCCCATGGTAGGGTTTTTGCCCAGCACCTCGCCTTGAGAGTTACATACTTGTGAAATATGTGATGGACAGGGCCAAACGTTTTTGCCAGTCGCTTAACATGCGAGCACAAAGCACTGTTGCCTGCTTGTACCGCTCTGCGCCACATGTGTGCATGTGTCCTGCCCCCAGATCGTGTCCCAGGGCGAGTTTGAGGCGCGGCAGAGCCTGGCCACACTCCACAGGCTGCTGCGCAATGTGATCAACAACCCCACACAGCCCAAGTACAGGTGGGGAACAGGTTCATACCTGACATGATACACATACGTGGCAGATACACATACGTGGCATGGTACACATACGTGGCATGGTACACATACCTGACATGGTACACATACGTGGCAGATACACATACGAGGTATGGTACACATACGTGGCATGGTACACATACGTGGCATGGTACACATACGTGGCATGGTACACATACGTGGCAGATACACATACGTGGCAAGGTACACATACGAGGCATGGTATACACGTTTCGTGTACACATTGTTGTCGAGAGGACCACACCGTAGACACCATTGATTGGACGCTGGGGTGAGAGAGTACATCACTGCGCGACCCTGCAGTCGATAAGGAGTCAACTCTGGAGGGTCACTACAGCTTTGAGTGCCTGGTCCAGGGAGACGCAGCTTTGAGTGCCTGGTCCAAGGAGAGCAGTATTGAGATTATATGTTGCCAGTGCAACAATACTTGCATCAGTCACGACATTCTAATTCACACATTGGCTGTGGCCCACCTGCTAGCGTGCTTGGGTTTGAAGCAATTGCAATTGGCTTGGGCAACTGTGTGGATTTCATGTGATAACATGCTCTGAACGTCTTCTATGTTCAGAGCCATGCTTTGGGCCTGCGAATGCCATGCAATCATGTTCATGATGCAAGTGCCATGTGCTCTCGTCCAACCCCCCTTGACCATGCATGCCCTACAGGAGCGTGCGCATGAGCAATCCTGCAATCCAGTCAAGCATTGTCAACATGCGCGGTGCAATGGAGTTTCTGGACGCAGTTGGTTACCAAGCCGTTTTCCAGCCGATACCTGCCACCACCTCCCCAACCGCACCAACTGACCCGCAACAGCAACCGCGTGTACACAGCAACACCCCAGCAGCCCACAGCACCCCAACGCAATCTAGTTCCTCTGCAGGGCCAACTGCCAACCCAACTGCCTTGCCAACTGCCAACCCAACTGCCAACCAACCAGAGCTAACCCACGTGATCGCAACTGTACCAGCTGGAGCCACAGCAGCACACAGTGCAAGCCAGCAACCAGAGCCACGCGAATCACCAACACGCCCATCCGTCCGTAGCATCAGCCAGCCATCCGCACGGATTTCAGAGAGCATGATGGAGGGGGGTCAGGCCCGTCAGCCTTACATGCTGGGTGGCTCCGACGGCCCTACCCTGGACACGCCTAGTGCAGAAGCAACTGATCAATCTCAACTGGAAGGGTGAGTTGCCTTGGTGACTCGCAGACAGTGCTTGCGTTTCTAGCGTTGAGTTCGGTTTCAGGTCGGTTTTCAGCCAGTTTCACTTTCTAGCCAGGTGTGTGTCCCGCAACTCAGGGACAAACGAACTCCCAGTTCATTCAAAACGAGTAATGAAGCGATAAGCATGGTGTGCATGGTTCTTGAACTTAAAACGACCGCCAAGTGTCATGCCCTTCACCCTTCAGATACCTGGTGCTGCCTGAGGATTCCTCGCTGCATGCGCTGACAGTGGGCATGCATGAGCTGCTGGGCGTCATGCAGTCACTGGGCATGGACACTACAGACACAACCATGCCACAGGTAAGCGGACAGTGCTAATATAATAATAATAATAATAATATAATATTAATAATAATAATAATAATAATAATAATAATAATAATAATAATATGTAATAATCAAACTTCAGGTGAAGGTCAGGACAGCAACAACACAATGGCATGCTTACGATTAACCTGTACTCACCAGTCCGCAGTGGTTTGCCTTGCATGTGCAGGGCACGTCCACGTCTGGTGCCTCTCCCTCCCGCTCCCCAACCCAGACAAGCACATCCCCAGGGGCCGTGGCAATCCGTGCCACCGGCAGCAGCAGGCTGGGTAACTCACAACCACAGGCCCAGCGGCAGCAGCAGCAGCAGGTGTTCGAACCACCTGTGGACCGACAAACACAGGCAAGGCCATTGCCATTCATATGTCATTACATGGCATTCGCATGATTGTCCAAAGTACCACAGACGATACGCAGATACGCCACGACAAGCGATGGTGTGGCAGCAACTGCATGCACTGACACTTTGGAACTGGCAGCCGGACGAAGCACCAGAACACATAGAGTGAGCGTAGCATGTCTGCGGACCTGCAGCAGATGACATCGCCAAGCTCTGTGTTCATGGGCGTCACAGTGTAACAGCACATACAAATGTGTGACGTGTGAGCTGACCGACATGTGTGGCATACAACAGGCTTGAGCTGCTCTCATGTGCTCAACTGGCTTGCCAGCTGTTCGGTGTCGATGTGTGGGATGTCCTCACATGCAATTTACCTCAAACGTTCGGATTCTTCCCACATGAAAAGACGTTGCTAGATGAGAGGGCATGCCTTACGCCGCTGCTGATGCAACCGTCTTGGCGCCTGTGTCTGCTACAGTATGTGTGCCCATGTGCTGACCTGTGTGTGGGTTGTTTCTGCCCCTATGCAGTGGTGTGTTGATGGTGCTTTGGGTCTGTGTTCAGGATGCCATGTAATGATCATGATGGCGATGTCAATAATGTCCATGTTGCAAGTTGCTTACCATGTGTGCAGGTGGTGCTACCAGTGGTCCCAGACACGCAGGTGCCTGACTGGGTGTTTGAGCGCACGGGGGCAGAGCTCAAGGCAGAGGTGGCAGCGCTGGTGAGGTTCATGCATCTCCATCATCATCATTATGATCACTCATGACTGTATAAACTCAATCTTCACGTCCACATCTGCGTTTTGCCTTCACATCATGCCGTCAAGAACAAAGAGAGCGCCAGTAGGCTGGGCTTAGCCCACATGTGCCACGTGTTGATTGCTCATGTCTGCCGCCACCAGTTGTGTCGACCGCAGTTGTTGACGTGTCACGTGCGCATTGCAGGCGCGCCGCCGTGCGGCAGGTGAGGTGTTTGCCACGCGCGCTTGGCGGGAGCGCACGGCCGGGGCAGGCAGCGGTGGCAACAGCGCTGAGCCTCAGGTGGTGACGCTGCGTGTGCGCTTCCCTGAAGGGATATGCATGCAGGTGAGCTTGGGTTGGTGGGTTGATTGCTTGGTCGGTTGGTAGGTTGACCGGGTCTGCGGCTGTGGAGCTACTTTACAGGTAGGCATGGGGTATTTGTTTGTTGGTTTCCTTGCCTGTTTGCTACAGTATGCGCTCAACCCTACACCCCGCCTTTCCAGGTGGGCAGCTTGTTGTGTGGTTGTTACAGTATGTCTTCAGCGCTGATGGTTCCACCTCAGCAGGTGGGCAGGGTGCAGATTGTCACTTGACATAAGAGAAAGCAGGAGCAGGTTTTGGTTACACTGCATGGCAAGATCAGAAGTGGTGCCAACGTGTTGCAGGTGGGCAGAGCACGCCGGTTGCACCGCCGTTTGTCTGTTTGTCCGGTTGGTTTGTCTGTCTGTTACATAGGGTGTTTAATCAGCTGATCAGCACGGAAGATGCATCATGCATCGCTATCATACAATGATGAACATACCAGGGGGTTACCATCAACATCATTACATGGCTGCCTCCGTTGATCGTTCTTGCTGCATTCTTTCTGTTGTGCTCATGTGCTGGCTGTGAAACCCTGTTGTGCTGATGTGCTGGCTGTGAAACCCTG
>QAXH01006675.1:13105-48642 GCA_004335635.1 Chloromonas sp. AAM2 | reverse complement strand
AGCACATGGTAACGCCCCACTCACGCAGCACATGGTAATGCCCCACTCACGCAGCACATGGTAATGTCCCGCTCACGCAGCACATGGTAATGTCCCACTCACGCAGCACATGGTAATGCCCCACTCACGCAGCACATGGTAATGTCCCACTCACGCAGCACATGGTAACGCCCCACTCACGCAGCACATGGTAATGCCCCACTCACGCAGCACATGGTAATGCCCCACTCACACAGCACATGGTAATGCCCCACTCACCTGCCCATCCCTCCTGCCTCCTGCCTTATCCACCTCAACCTGCCTTCCCGCCCCACTCACAGTCACAGTCTTGCTTACTCGCCACATCACCTCAACCCCTCACTGATGCCCTTGTGCCCGCCCCACCCACTCCTCAGGTAATCGCTTGTCGCATTCCCTGCTCACCTGCTTAGCCAGTGCCACGTTTGCCAGGTTGATGTACACATCAGGGATGCGCAGGAAGCCGGAGGACGAGGCCACCGCGGCCTGCACCTCCCCGAACACGTCCCCCGCCTCGTTGAGGCGACCCAACTCGGCCTGACACAGACACGCGCAGACACATAGCGAAGCAGGACTCAGAGCGCACGAGACAACCGCCTGTTCAGTGTGGCACCTGCTGAAATGCAATGGCTAGGATAGGCACAAGGTTCACTGTGGCCATCAAAAACCTGCCTGGCTCCCAGCCCTGGAACCTGGCCTTCAAGTGGACTGCATTGGACCGGCGCCAACCCAGACCTTGGCTGCAAGGGCAACTGCAACGTAGACACGATGACATCCGTCAAGCCCACCGGTTTTTGTCACACCTATCATCAGGCTTGTCACCAGGCTTAGGTCTGGCAGTAAAGCAGCTTGGGTCTGCCGTTAGATAGTTGGCTGTACCTCAGTGCTGCTCGACACCCGCTCCCTACCCCTGCCTTGCCCACCCACCAGCACTGCCCCAACTCCATTGGCTGCGAAGGCGTTGCGGGGCTCGGCCTTGAGGACGCTGCGGAAGCTCTCCAGACCCTGCACCCCAGCCACACACAGCAGCACGTCAGGGCAGCCTCAATAGGGCACCACCCATCCTCATGATGCTATGAATGCTGGCACCGTAGCCACCCAACGTAGAAGCCATATGAAACATGCAACCATGACAAAACCTGCCTGCTAGCAGCAGCAGCAGCAGCAGCAGCAGAAGAAGAAGAATAAGAAACATGGTGATAATTCTGATGGCCATACTGCTGTGACTTGGCAACACTGCACGGCAATAGCACGCACCTCTCATTGGCCTGGTCACTCACTGACCTTGTACATGTTGTTCTCCGCCCTCCTCGCGTCCGCCTCCTTGTGTCTGTCGCCCGGGGCGCTGTTGAGCAGCAGGTTACCGTAGGCAAGCTGAGCGTACGCGTCTATGGGCGGGGGCGCGCCGGGCCGCTCCTGGCTGGCGGCCGCCTGCTCGCGGCTCTTGGCAAGCAACTGCTTGATGCAACTGTCAGCCTGAGCAGGGCAGGCACAAGCATGGCTGTGGGTGTTGGGGTCAGCACAGCAGTTGAGTCAGTGCTCAATGGTAAGGTGGTCGTCAAGGCCTGCCTGACAGCCCCACAACAGCCCAAGCGAAGGCACGGCTGGCCTTCCTATGTGAGACAAGGGCATGTCACATCATTTCAAGCTCAGTTTCGGGCTCTTGAAGGTCGATTTTGACAGCCCATGCCTCGTTTTCCAGGTAGACTTGTCAGCCTGGGGCACAAAACACAACAAACAACCTACAAGAAACCTATCTCCCCTCGGGACGCCCCCTGACCTGTGCGTAGTCCCTCCGCTCCATGGCCAGTTGGCTCATGATTGCCAGCGCGTCCGAGTGCCCCTCCTCCACCTGAGTGGCTTTCCTGGCCCAGTCCCAGGCGGCCAGGGTGGCGCCCTTAACGCGCGACACGCACGCCAGACGCAGCAGGCAGTCGATGTTGGACGCGTCCTCGGCAAGAATGGACTGCGGGCAGCTCAGGGCATGGCATCACGTGTGCGGCAGCGCACACCTTTGCATGGAACGGTTTGGTGGGCAGACGTTGAAAAAGCTGGAATGCTCATTGTCTTCACCCATGGCTTTCTGTCACAAGGGGTTTTACGTAGGACTGGTTGCGGACATGGATAGCACATGTCTCAGTCCTGATTGGTATGGCCTGATGATAACTGAACCATGGCACAGGTATAGATGGCGCAAAACAGACTGGATTCTCGATTGGCTCAAGCTGTCTCCATGTGGCCCGGCGCCCCCTGTGTGGCACACATGTGCAGTCCTCAGGCCTGCTGCTCCCACCTTGTACCCCTCCTCTGCCTGCTTGAGCAGGCCGGACGCCTCCTGCAGCCTGGCCACGTTGTACCTCAGCGCCAGCGTGTGCTGCGGGGCAAGCTGACCTGACTGGCTGCCGCTGGCCACCTAGAACAAGGAAGAACAATTCAACCACATGTGAATGTCGCTCACGATTCAGTGTCAGTCAGACTCAGAATGCAAGCATGTGCAGACATCTTTATGCGCATCTCTGCTTGAGCATGCAACTTAGCCAACACACATAGAGCTATGCGTCAAAGCGCACAGCAATCATCGCAGAGCTGTGGCTCAGCTGTCTGCTGCCACATGATGCCCATCAGTTCTTCCAAGCCTTGCAACAACCTCACAAGCCACACCAGCAACGTCCTGACGCGCACCCTCGGTGGCCCCCAGTCACCTGCTGCGCCTCCTCCAGCAGTGCCGCCGCCCCCGCCAGGTCCCCCGCCCGGTAGCTGAGCACCGCTGTGTTGTTCAGCAGCACGGCAGGAACCACATGCAGGGGCGGACCGCCGTCGTCCTCATCATCACCCTCGTCATCGCCAAACAAACCTCCGTCGCCGCCTGCCAACAAGGCCAGCACAATTCATCCATGCCATCAGCCCAGGGCAAGCAAAGGGGATGAGCCACAGAAGGGCCATAGGACAAGCGAGATCGCAGGATCCAGCAGGTTGCACACACATGTGTTCGCTTAAAACCTTTACACATTCAAAGCAGCTTGGCTTGCCCATGAGCCCACACCCAGACAACGTAGATGCACTACCAATGCATCGCCACATACCCCTATCACCCCATGTGCACACACACTACTGATGTACGTGCCCCTCACCCGCTGCGTTCTCCCGCTTCTCCCTGGCCGCTCGGGCTGCATCGCTGCGTGCCGCCTCCGACGCCTTCCGCCGCTGACGGTGAATCTCCAACGCCTTCTTGAACGCAGCCAGAGAACCTGAACAGTACGAGTGTGGCTGCCAATCAGCAATGCCACAAGAGAATCTGGCAAATGTTCCAACAGTCTAACAAAGCCAGTCGCCTTAACTGTTCAATGCTGCCTTCACCTGCATGCTTTCATACAGCACTTGCAAGCCCAAAGCCAGCACCCTTCCACTGCAGAAGCATCACCTGCGTGCCCTTGGGCCGCCCCTCCCTGTCCGTGCCCTTTTCTTCCCGCACGCTTGTTGAAATCTGTTGCCATGGCCACTTTGATAGGCATATGTTCGGCACTTTGGCCTCATGGTTTGTGGTACAACATGTCCAAGGCCTGTTCGCCTGTGCCCCCCACCTGCATGGTCCCCTGCAACAGCGCACATCTCCGCCATGAGCTCCCGCACGTCCGGGTCATCGTCCGCCTTGGCCACCGCCGCCTTCATGTGCACCAGCGCCTTGATCACCTTGGGCTGGTCATCGCCAATCACCTGACCCAACACCTGCAAGGAACCACAAACACAGGCACAGACAGACATACACACACCATGTTCCACCTGCTTCAACTTGACCTGCTCACTGTGCAGAGAGGGTCGATGCTGAGCGGTCTGAGCAGCTGCAAGAATGCACAGCCTGCGATGTGGCACGTGCTTGTGGGATGAGTGATGGCAACAAACGTCTACGCAGTGTTGACCTGATAAGCGCGCCTACACCGGGTGTGAGGCATGTGACTGATGCCAGTCAATGTGTGGTGAGCATACCTTGAGAGCATCAAAGAGCCCTGGCGAGGCCTTCAACGCGAGCTCCAGCTCCGTTGAGGCGTTGAGTGCTGCGCCCTGTCGCACGTACAGCTGCGCCAGGCCCAGATGCGGCAGGCCCGCCGCGGGGTTGAGGCGCGCGGCCGCCGCATAGTGCTGGGAGGCCAGCTGCCACTGGCTCTGCGCGTGGTGGGCGCGGGCTAACAGGCAGTGGCAGGAGGCCTGCACGGACTCCGTTTGTGTGGCCTCCAGGGCGGCGCGGGCCAGCACAAGCACCTGTGTGCGGGGGGGGACGGGAGACACCACACGGTTACGAAAATCAAGCGCAGACTCATGGGTCTGCAGGCGGTGCCATCCAGTCAAGGTGAGGTAAACTGCTGATGCACAAAACGTTGCTTGACTTTCAATGCCCAGATCTGATCAACTAGAGATCAGTGAGACCAGTGGGTATTAGGCCTAGACAGTCAGTCAACGCCAAGAAATGGTCAGCTACTGATGCCTGGAACGTTCAGTTGATATGCAGCTATCGTGTTGCATGGCAGGGCTGCCTTCTTGTGTTCCAGCCCCACAAATCCTGCCCCCTGATTCCTTCAGCACTGTAGAGAGGGCAGCCTTTCTGTGCCCCGGCCCTCAAACCCTGCCCCCCTGCTTCCCGTACCTTAGCAAAGTCTCCCCTGAGCAGCGAGTAGTGCGCCAGCAGTATGAGCGCACCCACGTTGCCAGGGTCCAGCTCGTACGCACGCACCAGCAGGCGCAGACCGTCAGCCATGCCCTGACAGCAACGGCCACGACGTACAGCTGGTCAACTGATGCGCAGCAAACTGTGCGGCAAAGATTGAGTGCTCTACTGCACCAAAACTGCAGCTGCAGCACGCTAGCAGCGATGCCCTTTGCACCACCATCCACGTTTTCTCTAAGGACATGTACAACCTCGCCATATGCTCTTCCTCAGCCCACATATTGATTGGTACACTTGACCCACATACACCCATTCCAATGCTGGCCATGGTACCAGATGCCTGGGAGTAGTCATCACTGCGTGCCGTTTGCAAATCTGCAAGCAATCCTGCCAGGTGACCTCTGTGCATGACCCATATGCAGCCCCCTGTCCTACCTGCTGCACGTTGTGTGAGCTGAACTTGATGACCGCCAGTCCCATGAGCGCCTCCGCGTTGAGCGGGTCCAGCGCCAGCACGCGCTCAAAGGCCAGCGCGGCGGGGCCCAGCTCGCCCATGTGGAACTGACATGCCGCTATGCCCAGGCGCACCTCAGCGGGGCACGCCGGGTTCTGAGCCAGGGCACGACGGTAACTGTACAGGGCGAAAGGAGACAGACACAGAGTGGGGTGCAGCGCAAAGCACAGCTCTGGAAGGCACCACCAGCAGGCTCGGCCATGGGCTACAGAGGGAGAACATGCTATCTGTTTCTTTGTCGTGTGAAGAGCACTGATACGCGTCTAGGCGGTTCCTAGTACTTGTGCATCATCTGGGCATGGCTGTATGTGCATGGCTTCAGTGTGCACCTGTTGGAACTGTGTGTGCTTGTGCCTGCCACACCCATCTCCTGTGACTGCTGAAACTGCCGTGCTGTACAAGCTGCTGCCTCCTGCTGCACCTACAAGGAGGCTACTGCTAGCATCTATGTCCCATACTGCACTGTACTGGCTAGCTGCCCGTCCCTCTTGCAGGGCAGTTTGGCCTTGCCCTGCCCCCTCACGGCCCCTGTCAGCATGCCCCTACGTGACTTCCCTGTGTTGTGTCTGCATCACTGTGACTTGCCGCTGGGGTGAGTGGCCCTGCTGGTGATCAGAACATTTATACTCTACCGTGCCATGTATGTCGCTCAATCATTGGCCATGACGTGAGGAGCAGTCTGCTACCGACGGCCCTTTGGATGCACCTCCCGCCTGTGCTCGCCCCTTCCCATGCGCCCTGTAGCCCCACTTACAGCAGCAACGCATCCTTGTACTGCTTCTGATTGAACAGCAGTGATGCCAACGCCAGCAAACCAACAACATTGGTGCGCCCGTTGTTCAGCTGGCTGCAAGCTTTCGTGAACTCCTGGCGAGCAGGCTGCAACTCGTTCTGCGTGGCAGCATGAACCAAGGCAGCACATGTGCCATGCGCGGTGGGTGTCCTTACCTCGCTGTGCTGTCTTGATGTGCTGCCAGCTACTGTAAGGAAAACTGCTTGGGCGGTCAATTTGCCACATGCGTCCCACAGCCGGATACACAGGCACTCTCCGAGGTGCTGATCAGTGCGGTGCGCATTGTGGCAGCAGTCCCAGAGCAGCAGTAAGAGCATGGCATGGGTGCATGGACATGATGAGCAAGGCATGTCGCACCTTGGCCAAGTGCAGCATACCCTGTGCTATAGACACCATTTGCTCGTCTGGGTTCATCAGCTTGGCTGCTTGAATGGACTTGGCAGCCAGAGCAAAGCACTCTGCTTTCCTGGCGCGGTCAGCCTCCTCCCGACCCCTTGCCATGTGCAGGGCTGCAAGACCACAGTGGAACTGCGTCTGTTCGTGAACTGGACGCACGCCGAAGAAGCGAATCACCTCCTCGGTGACCTCGTCCTTGATGCCTTCCTCGCAGATCCCCTTGAATGCATCCTCTCGCCCTTGCGCCAAGTACGCCTTCGCAAAATCGAACCATGTCGACAAGGGTGCTGCCTCGGCTGCAAGGATTTCCAGTAGCTCCTCAACCTCTGCTGGCAGAGAGTTGAGCCCGATGATGACCACATCGGAGCTATCAAGCACCGGAATAGTCAGTCGGGTGGCAGACCCCGATGCATACATCTTGCCAGGCAGGCGAGGAGCCTGATCAGCAGCTCTCAACCATGCAGCTAGGGTGGTTGAGCAGCCAGTTAGTGTTGTGTTCCTGTGCTTGGAGTTGTCATGTGCAAGGCGATGCTTGCATGGAGGCAAGTGCATGCAAGCATGTGCGACACCTCCCACACAAATCACACACACATAGTTTACAAGGAAGGAGTGCACAACATGAATCACTCCTGCGGTTCAGGCCGTTGTGAGCATGCCTGCCCAATTCAGTTTACACATCAGCCAACAATCCGAGTCTTGTAGATGTTGCAACCGCATTCAGCATAAGTTTTCCAACTGTCTGCGCAGTCAAACTCTGGTTCAAACATTGCTCACATGAGGGGAGGGATTCCAGCCCGTCCAACCTACATGTCAAGGGGATTGCGACACATCTGGATAGTAATGGCGGTGGCCAACCCCTCGAGGTGCTGAAAGAAGTCAAAACCCCTCGCAAGAGATGACAGCCATTGCAAGGCCTATTGCCTGGTTTAGCCAACGAAGCACAGAACCTCAGAAGCTGAATGGCAAATGTTTGTCCCGTAACGGCAAGACCTGCACCTAGTAAGCATGGCACACACCTACTCCATCATTTTTTGTGGGGGGTACAGAAAGGAAAACAGTGCGCAAGCTAGAGCACACATGCAGCGCATCATGTCACTTTATGTCACGTCCGTCATGTGTGCGAGTACAAATGAGACCTGCGCCAAACTATCACTAGGTTGTTGGTATAGTTCTTAAAACCCCAAGTCTTGCGCAATAATCACTGGACTAGTGCTGCATGGCCTTGGGTGCCTTGACCTTTGGCTTCTTAACACGAGCCTTGGACATCTCCACATCCGCTGTGGCTGTGGCTGCTGCCGCCGCCTCTGCTGCCGCCGCTGCCTGCTGCTCCTGCTCAGCGGCCTTCTCCGCCATGCGCTGGCGGTGGGCCACCTTGCGAGCGTGCTTCTTGGTGCGCACGCCGCTGACAGCAAGAGCGGCCTTCTTGCCTTTCTGTGAAGGCATAAAGCCATCAGGGACAGTCAGGGGCAGCACAATGTACACAGCCACAGGCATGCCAGGGTCAGCAGTACGCCTTAGCGGTACTTTGTACTTTGGATGGCTCCACAAGGCTGCAGCTGTGAGAACTATGGGTGCTCTGAACACGGATAATCAATATGTGCCGTGATTTCCGTTGGGATAGCGGTGACTGTGGCGAAACATTATACATATACCTGTATGCTGTGCATGTCGACCCCAAGCCTCTCACAATCATAAACATGCCTGTCCTCCCTGTAATGATCCATGGCCGAGCATGGGTGCGGCCATCAAACAGCCACGAGCTATGGATCTCAGGCAAGCACGTGATGCAGCGTAGTCAATAAGCATGCCATCACGTCCGTCGCTTGAGGGCATGCTGTCTGGCCGGCCCAATAATCCCTTCCTTGCCAAAGTGCGTCATGATGCTATAAACACCCGCACAAGAAGTGTTCATAGAGGCTTGACAGTTGGGTAGCTCATGTGAACACAGGCCTTATGAAGGGTCGTACACAGTCTGACCCCTCAGACTAGCGCCTGGACCAGTTCCCGCAACCCAGGTGTCTGCCATTGACACGCACCTCTTTCACTCCCAGCAGCTTCTTCTTCTCCTGCTTCTTCTTCCTGTTGACCTGCATAACAATTCACAAGCCAACCAGGCCGTTGCATCTGGGCATCGACATGCCAAGGGGTGGCATGCAGCAGCCTCACTCCTTCCTCGCCACCTATCCTTTCGGCTTCACACCAACCAATTCACCTTAATGAAATTTACTCTGGGCTTGTTGATGCCCATTGTTGTCGCCATAGCGAAGCCGGTGGCGGACAAGTCTGAAGGGTTTGCGTGTCAAAGGATGGGCCAAGCGACGACCAGAACTTGCAATGTCTTCTTGCACCAAAACCTGTGTGGCCAAGGGCCGAGCCGGTGTTAAGCTGTGGGTTGGGCTTGAGGTCGCCGGCACAAGGGTTTGCTGGCGGCGTACGCAATGTGAACCAAGAAGTGAAGTGTGCGAGGTCAGAAATTTGAGCTAGTCTCCTATTACTGCTCCTTGTGAGGCGACGTTAAGCCCTAACAACGTTTTGCTGGTGTGAACAGGGTGAGAGAAGTGACCAGACACCATCGATATGCGGCTGGGAGGATACCAATATTGGTAATTCCCAACACGGGGGTTCCCCAGCTGTCACTGTGTAGTTCAAGGCACCATCTCCGCCTCTAGTGCTGTCGTTGAATGGGAGATGGCCTTGTCGGGATTTGGAGATAATCACTAGAGGGGAGGGATTCCCCCCCCATCCAACCTACACGTGAAGGGGATTGCGGCCATGCCTGGTAATACACATTAAAGCCCAAAATGCCGCATTATCCGTCAGACTACAGGCCCAGAGCAGCCTTTTGACTGCGGTATGCATACCGCAAGTGGTTAAGCAGTGTCAGCATGTGACTTCTGGCGTCGACCTGGCCATGCCTGGTACCTCATGTCTGGTAGTTGGCTGGGGCACCACCACGAGCTTGAACGCTGTTTATGATGTAGTCGTTCATGGCATGAGCACTGTGGGGGTCTTTGGGCTTGCCATTGAGGCCGTTCCATGCCTGCTGCGAATTCATAATGCGATCGCCTTGACCCATGAGGATGACGTTGAATTCGATAGAGAATTGCATGACGTGTTGAGTGTTGATGAGAGACAAGCGAGGTCGGGCGGGCGGGGGAGTACGTGAGGTGGTACCCCATATTGGCCATATGCGTCTGGCCATTTTGATCAATTCGGCATTCTTGTGTGTATCCACGCTGGCCAGCACCTCCAGCGCATCATGAATTTCGGGCGTCGGGAAGGGAACCACGTTCACGGTATTGGGGTCGAGCACGAACTCGAGCGTCCATGCGGACGCCTCACCGCTCTCACCGGGAACGGATTGCGATGCAATGTATACAGTCCCGTTCGCGTTCTTGACGCTACGGCGTGTCGCAGTCCCGGATTCCTGGTATCAACACGCGTCTGAGGATCACATGAACAGGTGCTTGGCCACATCACAGTCTTGCAGCCGTCAGAACGTCATTGACTCTCTTAGGAAAGCAAGCAATACTTGGGCAAGCCGGAAGCAACTGTGTGACGCCACAAGCTGGTCACAGTGATGGCCACACACACTGCCAGTAGACACACACTGTCAGTAGACACGCTCAGCCGCACTATTCATCATGGCCCATCGCACAACAGAAGCAACAAGTGCCGTTCCAAACCAAGGAAGGAATATTGTTATGTTGATGCCAGTGAGATGTGCATCACCGGGTTGGGTGTGGAAAAGTGTGCACAGCAACGGAAGAAAACAAGGCCCACTGACAAGGCTGTGCTTGCCTCGAGTCAACACGGCCGTTGCAACAGGGGTGAGTATCAAAACTTCGCGTGCTGCGTGGCTGTGTACGTATCATAATGCCTCTCTACACATATCTGATGATCACTTTGGTGGGCCCTCTGGCACAGGCTGCCCCTCAGGAATGAACTTGAGAGCAGCTGCGTTGATGCAGTAGCGCTTGCCGGTTGGCCGAGGTCCTGCAATAGCACATCAAGGGCAATCGACTGACAGTTCACTCAATACGCAGCAAGGCTAACCCCCAGGACACGCAGATGGCATCTCATCATGCTGACATTGCACAGTTGACGTGAGACTGGGCTGGCTTGTCAGAGGCTTGTTGCCTGTCAGGGCCAGAGTGTTCAATAAGCATCCATGTGGGACTCACCGTCATCGAACACGTGACCCAAATGGGCGCCTGACCGAGCACAAAGAACCTGCATGAAGCACAGGTGTAAACGATCTCAGAACCAGCGAGCCCTGCACTGCACTGACGCTCAACACCAAACAAACCTGCAAACCACAAGTCAACACTGGTTCCGCGACCCTCAGCCTGAACACTTACAGAAACCGTATAGCAACTTGCGCCAAGCCTGTGATAGTGCAAGCATCCTGTGTTGCGCTTTCCATGTGTCCTATCTAGGTCTTCAGCAGTTGCTGTCCTTGCACACACAGCACCCCTGGCTTACCTCTGTCCGAGGCATGAAGGCAATGCTGTTGTCTGTGACTTCTGCAGCCATGGAGGTGAGAAATCAGTCACAAAGTCAGTCCTAATCTGGGCTTGCCGATGCATTCAATCAGCTGTCACTGGGCATCGATTGGTATACACTGGAGAGACTGTCACTAAGTGACTTGCCTAAAAAAAAGATGTTTGCCAGTTCAGGGACAATTGCCTGAATCATTATGATTCGTATGTGTGCAGTGGTCCCTGAAGTCGTGTGTTTGTCAAGCAACTGATGGATTTCACACGGGAGCATGTGGGTGGACAGCGCGAATCGTGGCAGACGGTGCGCTGCCACTTCTGGGACAACAAAGCCAGAGCCAGGAACTGCAAGTGTCAAAAGACAAATGGTGTGTGCGATCAGTGCACACACAATGTCAGAAAACAATTGATAACCATAACACACGCATTAGAACTGGAAGTCAGTACCACTCATCGTATTGTCCCAGAACTGGCAATCATCTTTTTTTTGTCTGAAGGTTTTGCTGACTGATCCCAGGCCTTGGCCAGGCATATCAGTGTAGCAAGATGACGCATACAAGGGCTGGCAGTCCATAGTGAAGTGTGGGTAGCCGCAGACTTCAACAGGCAGGCAAAGTCAACGCAATCAGAGACTGGCGCCTGATGGATATTGTCCAGGCTGACTCACCAACGATATGTGAAGGGTCAATTGGAGCGTAGAAGCTGGGCCAGCCGGTGCCGGAGTCGAACTTAGTGTCACTTGTGAATAGAGGAAGGTCACCAACTGCAGCAAGCAACGCAACCAAACCGTTCTGTCTCTGCAAACACCACTCACTGACCGCAAGGGGGCGGATGCACGCCAGCGGATTTGGACTTGAATGGACCGTCTTCAAAAGAACGCCAAGCTGCTTTTGGCTGTTATCTACCACTCACGTGCACACACATAGGTACCCTTGGCCTTGTTGTCGTGCTTGAAGCCGTTGACAGTGGCGCCTGTGAAGGGCCGCTCCGTGCCGTGCTGCAAGGCCACGTGCTTGGCCATGGAGGGCAGGTCAGCGGCCGCCTTCTCCCGCTGCTCCTTGGTCAGGGGGGTGATGTCATACCCCAGGCGGGACACCTGGCGGGGCTCGCTACCTGTCAACAGGAGCAGCACACGCAATCCTTTCATGTCGCATCAGCTCAACCAGTGCATGCAACAAGTCTTGGTGGTCGTACTCCAGGCATGCTGGGTTAGGTGCACCTTGTCCGACCTAGCGTATGCACTGAGGACAACTGAGCTCTGCTTGTGCTGACGATGCCAGACACAAGCCCAAAATCAAAAGGCCCCCAACCCACCCTAAATAAAGTAGCTTCTGCTGGTTGCGAGGGACTGCTGATTGTGCAAGAAGCGGCTGGCATGCACCAATTCAGTGTCAAGACTCAGCACTAGGGTGGAAATGACTGCAGAGCTGGATGTATACGTACCTGTGCTTGGAGCCCAGCCCTTTGAAGAAGATGTCTGAGCGCCCATGTCCTTAAACAGACCACCAAACAGAGCCCTGGCTTGCACAGAGCTCCTACTGGGCCGGCTGGAAGTGAGTACGCTCGATCGGGATGCTCTGAAAGTGAGGTCAACCAGGCAAGACAACTTGCAGAGGAATTGCAAGGCGCAGCTGCATGCTTCAGAGATGCCTTGGAAGGAGCAGGCCGTGTGGATATGTGGGGTGCTTTGGGTGTGTGGTAGGGATCTCTCGTAACCCAAGGAAGATAGAAAATCCAGTATAGCAGTGGATGGGGAATGGTCAGGAGTGGGAGTGCAGGCCGCTTTATGGCAGCTCTGATGGAGGATACATCCCCAGGCAGACGTGTGCCGATGTCTGGCTACCAAGCTCACCTCAAGGCCATCTTACCTCAAGGCTTGCATCGCGAAACTCCAAGCGTCAACTTCTCGTAGACAAGCGGGAACAAGGCAAGTACAGCTCGCGATTTCGCACATCACGGTTGCCGGTTACGTCAATATGTCGGTTGAGCGCTTTCAGTTGCTTGCATTGAGTCAACTACTCGTGAAAGTCTAGGTGCTACTCTGCAGAATAACACGCAAGATGCAGCGTGGAAAGCGTGGCCATGAAAGCAGTGGAATTGGACGGAGAGATGGTGAGCGTCACAGGCCCAACAGACATGGCGGTGATGGTGGAGGCGCAGGTACTGGGGCCAGCAAGCCACAAGCCAGAGTTTGTGACGTGTGCGGCTGTTCAGTTACAATTCCAGCTGTGGGTGGCGAAAGCGTTTGGGAACAGCATGTCAAGGGTGGGTGTGTCACTAGCCCTCTTGTTGCATATCATGATATGCAGGGAGGCACGCCCTATCCTACAGTACCTGTAACTAGCACGCAACCAGCTCATTACGAAGCAGCAAACAGAGCTGCGAAGCACTGCACATGGTCCTTCGCAGCACAAACACAGACGGATGGTTTGTGTTTGTCATGCAGGTATTCGCCACCGCAGACACCTGCTCGGCGGTCCCAGGGGCCAGTGCTTGTCCGTGTTCGAAGATGTGGACCACCTGATGACAGCCGCCGCCGCACAGGGAGCCAGCAGGCACAACAGCAGACATTACAGCAGACACGCTAACACCTCGAGACCTAGTCCGGCCGTCAAGGATCCAGTGGTGCAGGCACTACACCAAGCCAGCACCTCCACAGGCCCTGTAGCCAAGCAGCCACTACCAGGCCAATCTACATCTCACCATGCACGAGCACATGTGCCTCACGCCAACGTCCGCAGGCCCCAGAACAGCCAGAATGCACATCCACCCGGCCACACAGGCAGCTTTGCACAAGGATCACACACGATTGCTTCAGGCTGTGGCCCTGCGATTCAACATGTCAGTGCTGCACAGAGTGGCCTTAGTCAGACATCAGGGGATGACCAGAACTGGGGTACGGCCTGTCAGGAGCTTCACACGCTCATGCTGCGTCAGGTGCCACACTTGACGGGGCGAGCGGGCAGGCAGCTGCACCGAGTGTGCGCCGTGTTCTCTCCAGATCAGCTGTTGAACGGCTTCCGCAGTCTACAGCCTGCGCTGCAGCGGCTTAGGGCGGCCAAGCGGCCACGTAGCTTGCATGCCACGCCCGCGGAGCTAGCCTGCTTTGCATGGGTGTGCGCTCAGCAGGGCACGTGGATGCAGGATGTCAGACTAGCAGGTACAGGGTGCAAAGCACTGGCTTTGCTTTTCCGTGCAGCTGAGCCACGGCCCTAGCTATCCTGAGTAGTGCTTGGGCCTTAACCATCAGGATACTGTCTTGATGCCTCAGCCCTCTGCAGCCCGCAACTGCTGTACTGCATGCACGCTATGCCATGTCAGCAACCTCCAGCAGCACAGACTAGGTTGCACCAATTGCCTAATACTTGTCATGGACGGGATCTGTGTTGGTGCTGCTGGCCCACTGCCGCCAGAACAACCTGCGTTGATCAGTGCCAGCGGTGATGAGTATAGTTGCATGTGCCACTGGTCTTCATCGTCCAGCCTCTGCAAATGCCTGCCAGCACTGCCTCAGGCGTGTCACCGAGAGCGCATGTCCCAGACATCTGATGTTGTGGCCAGTACATAATGGAGGTACCAGTGCACACATGGTGACCTGTGCACACTGCTGCTTGCCCCTGGTACAGTGCCGTTCCAGTGCTCAGACTCCCCGGAGGGCATCGCCACCTTCGCTTCCCTGTGCCTCGTGGTGGAGCGCATGCGTGCGCTGCCCGGTCCCCTGCACAGCCTGAGCCTTAGGCTGGTCAACCGGGGGGCGCTGTACCAGCAGCTGCTGTGCCAGAGGGGCGAGGCTAGCTCGACACAGGGGCACGTGATGTGGCAGCGGCTGCTGCGGGCCATACGACAACTGTCGCAGGTCAGTCGTCCACCCACCACTTGTGCAGAGGATGGACTGCCGACATTGTGCGGCACCTCATACTTGGCTCGCACTGCAGATGCTTTGGCACTGCACTGTGGATCAGCAACGCATGGTTACATTGTCTAGAGGCGGTCTGCCACTGCTGCGCTTGCTTCTTATTCTCTTCCCTGAGATTGAGCGTCTATAAGGTATGTAAGGTCTATAACAGTCTATAAGGTCTATAACAGTCTATAAGGTCTATAGACTCTTGTAAATTGCTCGTTGTGACGCAGGAGCGGTGCGAGATGCGGCGTGTTGACCTGGCCACCCCGGCTGGCCTGCTGCAGCCGTCAGCCCTGAGTGAGCTGGCCTCTGGTTTAGCGGACCCTGGGCCGCGTGAGGCCAGGCGCAAGGCCGTGCTCATGGGCACGCACACACGCCTGGGAGCCAGGAGCAATATCAGGTGCGAGCAGTGGCGCTGACATGGGAATCAGCAGCCAACCACCTCATGAACCGATGCATTGTGAACCAGAGTAACCCGTGCTGAGGCTCTTTGGTTCACAATGGAGCACAGCTTGCTGACAAGGCTGTGGCAACATGCTTTTGTCCCATGAAGCACGGCAATGGTAGGGTTTTGCAGCGGAACCTGGTATGATAGGCAGGTTGTGATTGCTGACACTGCCTTGTCTCGCAGGCGAACCCCTATATGCCTGCATGTGCTAGTGAACCAGGCTGTTATTGACGGGCCATGCATGCTTGACGCCATCGTCCCACCTGCTTGCTGCCACAGGCGATTGCCTCTTCCTGTGTTGGAATCTATTTTGGACCAGGCAGTGCCCCGGACTCCATGCACACTGAACCTCAAGTTACTCGAGTGGACGCCCGGGGTGGTGACCGAGCATGCGGACGGCAACACAAGCAGCAGCGACAGTGACAGTGCGGGTGATGACAGTGGTGACAGTGACACCAGTGACAGTTCAGACGGGAACGACGGGCAAGGGGCCCAGCAGCATCCCGCAGGGCATCCTGTAGGTTGGCCCCATGCATTGGGTACAGCAGCGGATGTGCTGGCTGTGGCGCGATTGCTGCAGCAGTAGCCAAGGGTCAGCGGATGAAATGGGACTGCCTCATCTGGCAGCTGGAGCTGGTGTGCGCGCAGAGTACTGCGATTGTTTTCGTAGCTTGCACGTCAAACGGCATGGACTGGACAGGAAGTCTGGGGTTCAGGCATGACATCGTCGCTTTCACTTATGAACACCTTTAAATTGTCCTGCACGTGTTGATTGGCTCAACTCAAAACTCACTCTACGTGGCGTGTTGAACACTGTTGGACAATTAATGCTGCCCATTCAAGTTCCCTGCACCTGGGTTTTGGCAGCCTGGTGTGCTGAACTGGGGTAGTCTCTGGCCACTTGACACCGCTGGCAGTTCAAAGCAGCCGCTGAGACTGTCAGCCACTGCTTGCCCGCAGTGTGGTCTTGCCCGCATGGCTTGTATTCTTTCTGCTAGTTGGGAAACGCTAGCTGGCTGCACATCCACAGCTTGACATGGTTTGACGATTCAATGCCAAACTACACGGCTGACGCATGCGCAGTCCAAGGCACGTAGCAGTGATGTGCATGATTCATCGCCTTTCTTGATGGCAGCAGGGCTGACTGCCACCACCAGTCTCGCAGGTGGTGTTTGCAACTTTTGTCTGACTTGAGAGGACTGTTGTGGCGGGTTAGTGCGTTGTTGGGCAAGCGTCATTCAGTGTAACTTAAACGTAGAGTTGGCACAGAATTGACTTTGTATAGACGTGTTGATTCCAGCTGTAAGCGTCAGTAAGTGCTCTGGTGTCTGTTGCATCTGTTGGAACCGGTATGGCACAGACATGCTTGATGCCCGGCTGTTCTTCGTCAGTACAACAGCATGCTAAACCCTTGTCAAAGGGCATGCACAAATATGTTTGCTCTGTGTTTGTAAGGGCCGGAAAATGAGTGGCAAAGCACTCTTGTGTAAGGGGTTCCACAGCATTGAACAGTACCAACACCTTGGGCTTTGGCTGTCTTGGCGTCAGCCAGTGAACATTATGAGACCACTTCCAACTTGTTCTTGTCCCAGTTGCTGCTCTCAGTCTTGCCCAGCACCCAGCCTGCGTCCGGCTCGCGCCTGAAGCATGCCGTCTCCTGTATCGTGTTCCAGGGTGCGTTCTTCAGCGGTTCGCCTGTCTTGAGCTCAAACAACTGCAGCAGCAAGGCGTGTCAAATATGGGCAAGCACACCGGTTGTATGCCCATTATGCTTTCATCTCTCTCTCTCTCTCTCTCTCTCTCTCTCTCTTTCTCTCTCTTTCTCTCTCTCTGTGTGTGTGGTGTTGTGTGTAAAACGACCCAGTGGGTGGTGAGGTGGGTGACAGGCTGGGTCCATCAGCAACAGTTGGGGACAGCAAGTGCATTCGTTCAGAGACATCATGTCTACACTTGCCACGGTGTTACCTGATGCGACCCAGTACATCACGGTGCGCTAAGACTCATATTGCCAGCTCTGGCACACTCACCTGCCGCGTCTGCACACGGAAGGTGATGTTGACATTGTCCGGCCCATCCTGTGTCTGTTCCAGAATCTTGAGGTCTTTGAAGTCAGCCCATGCAAACGTTGCCTGCAGTGGCATGCGGCAGCATTGCACGGCATCTGAAGTACCAAGGTGAAAAGCATGAGCATCTATGTCTGGGCAGTAGGCATGGCATCTATGTCTGGGCAGCCCAGCCGCTGGTGTTGCCAGTGATACACAGGCTTCACTTACTTACAAAAAAAAAGTTTGCCAGTTCTGGGACAATTTGATAGGTTCTTATGGTGACTGTTCGTGTGTCCTGTTGTATTGACTGATGGAACTATTTTGTGGTGAGTCCTCGCTGCGCTTCTTGCTCAGAACCCTTCAGAACCCTCAGCGTTTGCATGTCACCGTATCAAAGAAGCAATTCAATTGCATCATCTCGCAGATGTGATGAGGCTGTATTCCCATGCGCACATACGGTGTTCAGTGTTGGATGCTGTTTTTCCCCGCGCGGGCACACACCGCCCTGTTCTTGGGTCGATTCAGGAATAGGCAATGCACAGGTGCACGGCGTACCTTGATGTCGTTTTCGAATGTCGAGTGGTTCTTGCCATCATCACTCGTGCTGCCCCTGCGACAGGGCAACGAACAGGACTGTGCAGTGCGAAGACGAGCTAGGTGTGTGCACATACGCTGCTGACAGGACACAAATGCATGCGATTGCTCCTAGGCCTTCTTCCAATACTGTGAGACTTGCCTGAACTTTCTTTGGCTGCTTTCACAACCAACCAAAACATGCAACAATCAGTGCAGCTCTTGCCACTGACCATGACTGGGTATGTTATTTTGGTGAACAACGGCTGTACACTGACTGTGGCTTCATGAACATTGTGTTGCTGTCAATTATACCTGCGCACTGGGTTGTCCAGAGCTGTCGTTTTCATGATCAGCCGGTGCTGATCCTTGAGCGCAAAGGCAGAGAATCTTGCCCGTAAGCACGCCTCCGCCGAGGTGGGCTGAACTCGGAAAGTGCCATTTGCGGATTCATGGACGGGTTGACAGCACTTCTGGAGGCAGGAAAGCAGGCAACAGGTGATAATGCTCAGCCTGGCCCTGCTAGTGCGGATATGGAAGCATCTATACGCTGTTTTTGTAAGTACGTCAAAGCACTAAGCAGCCCAGTTTAGCCAGTAGTCATATCATGCTGCCGCGTTGCACTCGATGCCTCTGGCAGCTTGAAAAATCAATGCGTAGTATACAATGCCATCCGAGCCTGACCTGGTAACTTGCTCCAGAGCCACATGGGCAGTCCTTTGGCTTCTGTTTGCCCTGCTTACCAAATCCCCCAAACCCAGCGTGCACTGCTATGGACCGCTGGTTCTGTGCTACGTCATTCAGATTCCTTCGCACCGCTGCACTGGAACTCTCTATTCCCCTCAATATGATTGGACGGTCATGCTGAGCAGGGTTGCTGACAACGACATGGCAGTGCCGCCAGGTGTGTGTACACTGTACTGTTGACGCAGTGCATGGGCTTCTAATGCGCTTTGCCAGCATTATGTCCCTCCAAGGTACACGTGTAACTGTGCATCGGTGCATCGATGCCAACTTCAACAACACTTGGGATTCAGTTTAAGTGGCTAACCGAAAGCGTCGTTGAATCCTGCTCATCAAATCTTACTGTTGCTGCCATGTGGCACATCTGTTCGGTGTTGCTACCTCGTGCTGCTCAATTCATTGATTGTCGATGGAAGCCCTACTAGGGCACCCGGCTACGCCCCTGGCCGGGTGTGATGATCTGCTCACTCGACTAATCGTGCAGTCCCTGGAGCCACGGCAGGCATCCACGGCAGCTCAGGTGCTTGTAATCATGGGGCAGACAAGGGTTGCTAGGATTAGGCAACAGTGACAACTGCGGAACTGCTCTGCAGTGCAGACCCCTGGATTCACGAAAGGCTTCCACAGCAGCTCAGTAGACTGCGCATGGGTGCCAGGGTTGAGCAACCATAAACAACCTAGGGTTGAGCCCAACTCTGCCCCTGCTTGCGTAGGTGTGTCGTGCTTGGAGGGCTGCAGCAAATGAGGACTGGCTGTGGAGAGGGGCAGCCCAGCGCCTGTACCCTCAGGAGACCTTGAACGTGTCTGCGGGCGACAACACAACGCACTTGGCGAGGGATAACAATGCAACATATCCCAGTTACAAGGCAAGGGTTTGCAGCAGAGCTTGTCCGTCATGCCCAAGCACCAAAGGGACTGTAATCTGGCCAGGGTGTTCTCATGCCTTTGACAGGGTCTGAGGTGAACAATGGCACTGTATCCATCCATCGGATGACTGAAGGTTTTATCTGGGTTTGGCTAGCCACTGTCGTATTAAAAGCAAGCACGCGTGGGTTTTAGTTACTTAGTTCAATCGATAAGAAAATTCATCCACTGTCGAGTGAAACATAGTGGCCACCCGCCAATGTTTGAACCAGAGTTTGACTGCGCAGACAATTGGTGAACCATAGTGGTTTACCAAATGGTGGTGAAAACCTAGTGAAACATAGTGGCAACGACAATACCACTAGTAAATATAATGAGTAACTCGGCCATTGAAGTGACCAGCTGCACAACTCTACCCTGGTGGCAGTGACGACGATGCCGCTGCAACACGCTGTCAGAGCAATCCTAAGCTGTCAAACGTGGCTCATGGCATCCCGCACCATCACATACACACCTGTCTCCCGTGCCTGTGCGTCGAGAGCCGCGAGCAAGCCTCACCCTGTCGTCCATGTGCTGCAGGCTCTCGTGCTGGACGACAACGCCCGCAACACAGCTCTCTCCCTGCGCCTACCTGGCCAGTTCACCAGCGCCGTGTGGAGGTATAACACACCCACTGTGCACTACGAGTGCCGCCTGCTGGGCGCTGAAATGGCACAGGACCGCATCAGGTGGGGCAATGCGCGACGACAACACATTCTCGCGGTTTCCAACATGCTACAACACACTGAATTGCAGGCGCTGCCATCATTTGATGTTGAGTGAGTTCAACAGTGGGCACGCCGTGCATTGCGAGCACACCAGGCCCAGCCTTGCTCAAAGCATGAACATGCCTATGCGCTGCATAACAGGCATATCAGGGGCTTGCGTTCCCGTCATCGTCTCCACTTGCCCGCATCGCTGTGTTCACTTGCCTGCCTGCTGGCTCGCAGGGTAGCGTTGGATGCGCGCGGTGAGATGGACCTGCGTCACCCCAACACCAGCACCCTGACTCTGGAGCGGCTCCTGCCCGACCCCGCCCTGCCGCCCGGCGTGCAGGGGCACTGCGCGGCCCATTACACCGTCACGTGCGTGGCCAGGGAGAGGCCCACACGCGAGCTTATGGTGGGCAGCCAAGCAGGACACTACAAGGCCATGCTGGAGTGGTGAGCTAAGCTGGCATTTCTTAGGCTACCAAGTTGTGTAAGTTTGAGAGCTGAAGATGTGTGGCATTACTAAGGCTATCAAGTTGTGTAAGTTTGAGAGCTGGAGATGTGTGGCATTACTAAGGCTATCAAGTTGTGTGAGTTTGAGAGCTGGAGATGTATAGCTTACCTGCCTCCTGGTATTTGACTGTAACGCGCAACCAGCGTGTCACAACGTGTCGCCAGCTGCTGGTTTGCTGTGCAGGGGGCCCGAAGTGCTGCAGCAGCTGCATGTTGCCCTGGAGGCAATGCTGCAGGCTCCCCAGGCAGCAGTGCTGCAACAGGGCTCCGGGTCGAGTGGAGTGCAGGCCCAGGAAACCAGGAGGTGGCGACTGACGTTCCATTACGCCAGCAACCCAGGGGGCAATGTGCTGAATGACTATCCGCCGCTACAAATGCTGCTGGCTGAGGGCATCTGTGAAAATGAGTCGCATGAGGGCAGGGACTCCAACCCGTCAAATGTGGGGGATGGGGCACGGAAGCCGCTGCTGCGGGCATGGCGGCAACAGGCTTTGCACACAGCTCCAGGTAGGCATGGGCATATTGCTTCTTCCAATGCTTGTAAAAGTCAGTGATTCGTCTGGTTGCGTCCAGAAATCTTGCACAGAGCCAGGTGCAGGAGGCTATGGCATTGCTCAGTTCCCTGGACGGCACCTGCTTCCATAGGTCTGCATCCCCATTACAGCCGTGTAGAGCCTGTTGCTCTCCTCCTTGGCTTGTTGTGTGAGGAGCTGTTTGGAAACAATTCACGTGCGTCGTTCTCATGCGTAGTTCTGCCTGCCTGCTGATCCGGACATGCATACAGCCCAGCTTTGGCCGGCATGACAGCGGCACTGCTTGCCAGCCTGTTCCCACTATGGCCTGTTTGCACAGGTGCCCTGCAGCAGTCGGTGCTGCAGCGAACGGAGGCCGAGGACCGCAGGGAGTGGGAGGCGCGGCTGCCGCCCGCTGTGCTGCAGCGCATGGCCGAGTGGTGGTGCAACCCCGTACCGCAGGCAGACGTGGTTGCACCAACATGGAGAAAGGTATGTAGGCACTGGCCTGGTGTGTGCAGGCATCTGATGCGCTCAGGCAGCTGGACCATCAAGGAAGCTGGGCGCAGGTACTGGGGGCGGAATTCACACGGGGGTGGGGTGGGGCGGCTTTGTATAGAAAATGACCGTAGGTTGGAGTAGGTATCTCTGAAGCACTTGTACAAATGCTAACGGTGTACGGAGCTGGAATTCAAGGTTTTTGGTCATTTTGAGATGGTTGAGTGGGTGGTATAAAATTTCTCCAAAAGGCCCGAGCTGCTTTTCCGACCTTTTTGAGTATTTTTTGTTTTACAGCTGAACCGCAACGAATTTAAGGTATCTGAAGATCTGTGGCTGGTCAAGGCTTGATAACATTCATCCTAAACCACCTTCATTTTCCATCAGGCCTTTTTCCATCCGGCCTTGTGGATGGTGTATTGTGGTGCGGAGAAGTGTCAGAGGGTTGCCGGCGCTGGCGTGGCCGGCGTCACCTGCGGCGCCAGGCCGCAGGTCACGCAAGCAGCGATCCACGGCCGGCTGCAGAGCGGGATGTGCTTGCATACCTTGGAAGTGAAGTTTACCTTTGGCATGGCCACATTGCCCTGTGACATGGGTGGCGGTTAGGGTTCGATTGGGGCCGGCTGGGCTTTGATGACCCATAAGTGGGGCATTGTTCAAGTGAACTATGCAACCAAGTTGTCCAGGGGATAGGCCTTGACGAGAGCTGTAGATTGAGCCCTTTTTCATGTAATTCTGAGTCGTTTCTGGGTGGGTTCCAGAAGTCGTCCTACCGCAAAAAATTCCGAGGCCATCGTTGGTGCTAGGGTCACGAAAATTGTAACACACACACCCCCTGGCGCTGGTCGCAGTTTTCAGCATCAGTGCTGCACTTGCCTTCTCAAGCCTGGCAAATCCCCGCACCAAGTTTCAAACTTGGTTTTAAACTTGAGGTTTGTGTAGGACTTGGCTGCCTGCGCCCTTGCTTGAGCACAGATTGCCTACTATCTCCATGGCCTACACTCATCCAGGAAGCCAGTAACGGGCAGTTTGGGGCTAGTTGTGAGGGAGAGGTACACGCTGGAAAAAAAGTTTGCCAGTTCTGGGACAAGATATTACAAGGTATAACTTTGCACACTGTCACCACAAACTAATCTCATTATCAATTCACGCATACCAACATGACTGAACAAACAGAAACGTCTATAGAACAGGTTTTACTGCCAGCACTGTCGGTGTTCCACACCACAACACTGGTTACAGTGGTGCCACTGGAGATTGTCCCAGAACTGGCAAACTTATTTTTCTTGGTAAACGTAAAGGATTGCGGGCCTGCACTTTGCTTTGGAAATGACTTGGCTGTCTGCGCCTCGTTTTATCACACACAAGCTTGAGGCACGTTTGAGCTTGCTTTAGTCGGGTAGCACAGGCAGGCATTCCTTCTAGGCTGCACACTTGCGGGCGTACAGTCTGACCTTGGCAGAGTTGCTATGTGCAGGTTGCTATGTATTAACCTTCCTGAAATACCGGCGCCCCACATTCATGAGCTCATCCTTGTTTCAGTGACGTTGCAGTTATGGCGCCCCAGATGCGTGAGCTTAGACGCTGCAGTGTCAGCTGGCTTGCTGCTGTACCAAACACACTGTGTACGAAAGCAAAGGCTGGCTCTGTGTCCATGCAGATGCAGGTACTCAACGATGCTGACGCCTGGCTACTGGGGCAGGAGTGGAACATAGACTTATTTGCAGCTGGTCAGGGGGCTGAAGAAGACGGCATGGCCCTGGAGCAGGCGTGGGACTGGCAGATGGGTCTCATGGTGGGTCATGATGACGAGGGGCCAGAGGAGGAGGAAGTGCAGGAGATTGAGGAGATGGAGGAGGAGGAAGAGGAGGAGGAGGAAATGCAGGAGATGGAGGAGGACGAAGAGGAGGAGGAGGAAGTGCAGGAGATGGAGGAGATGGAGAGGGAGGGGCTAGATGACTGGCGGGACGAGGAGGAGGTAGATGACGAATCTTATGCAAGCGCCCAAGAGCTTCAGGACGATCAGGACGCACAACAGGAGGAAGAGGAGGCGACTCTAAGTGAGGATTTGTTTGGAGACACGCCACAGGAAGAAGAGGAAGAAGAAGAAGAAGAAGAAGAAGAAGAAGAGCAAGAGCAAGAGCAAGAACAAGAACAAGAACAAGAAGAAGAACAAGAAGAAGAAGAACAAGAAGAAGAAGAAGAAGAAGAAGAAGAAGAAGAAGAAGAAGAAGAAGAAGAAGAAGTATACCTTTAGGCAGCTCATGGAGGACAAGGATGAATTAGAAGCGGCAGAGGAGGCGGCCCTAAGAGCGGATGTGTTGGCCGCACGTTGAACTGTCAGGAAGAAGACTGTGTGTATTGCGTGAGGCAGCTCGAGGAGGATGCGGAGAGGGAGGAGTGTGAGGCGGCCCTAAGAGAGGATTTGTTTGGCGGCAGGGTAGGAGAGGCGGTGTAGGGTGCTCAATCGCTCAAAGGTACAGGCATGTGTGAAGTATACTCGACCTAACAGCAGGTACAGTAACTGTCCAGTACCTCTGGGATGCTGCGTAGAGTCAGGATGTACTCTGTAGAATTGGCAACTGATTAGTAGCAAGCAGGCACAGTGCGTCAGTTGTCATCGTACAATCCGAATCCCGGCTTGTGTGTTCCAGGCGCCTTCAAGAAATGATGAAGGACGAATGCAGCATAGATTTCCACCTGCCAGTTGTTTGAAAGCATGACGCGTTGCATGGAGGGCACACCCACCACTGAGGCATGATCCCGCCTGAAGCTTTGTCCTGTTGCTTTCTGTGGTTGATTTTTCCATCGTAAGCCCTGCAGTTGCGTACATCAGGTACACATGCTCTCTGGAAACTGGTGACAAGCTGTGCATGGCATACACCTGTTTGTGTGTTGTTAAGACGAGGAAACGCCACATCGGGTGCACCTACCACACTGTTGGCATGCCAATGTGAACTCGCTCTCGCACGGGAACCCAAACTCACGCCCTGCCGCCCGCATTTCCACCCCGCGCCGTTTTGTGGATGCAGTCAGACGAATAATGACATTTGAGAGACAAAGAACATTGAACCATATGCACATTTTCAGGCCCCTTTTTGGGTTTAACGAGTAGCACCTCAAGGGGTGACCACCATTACTGTCGCGGTGTGTCGCATTCCCCTTCACTTGTAGGTTGTACAGGATGGATACCCTCTTCTGATGTGAGGCATGGCACACGGCAAGAGCAGTGCCTACCATCCTCAGACAGACGGACACACGGAAAGAGCGAATCGAACGCTGGAGGATATGCTCAGGCAACACCGCACACTAACTGGTCTGGAAAAGATGGCATACATGCGCAGCTTGATCTGGATCCAATGTCTTCCTCATCCTTTCTCTTCAGCTTGCTCTGCAATCAGCGCACACGACGCACATGATGCACACACAGCACCGGCCTAAGATAAGTCTGACAGAATGCATGCCGCTCCAGACCAGGTGCGTAGACGGGCTGATGCTTACGGAGTCATATACCTTAATTTGCAGGCAGGCTGTTTTTTGCAGCCAGCAGAACGCTGCATGGTACACCACGTCCACACAGCTTGCTTGTTCTGTTAGCTTTCAGAACTGCCAACCACAATGCAGGTCTGCTTTGCAGCTTGCCTGCTGATTTCAAGCCTGAGCAGAGGGTCCCCTTTGACAGTCAACAGACTTAACTGCGTTGAGACTTCACTCTACACAACAAGCCCTAGCCACTGGTCACACTTTGATACACTGTGTTACACTTTGATCTCCTCGGGGCGAGCCTCCTCCTGAAACAGCTTCAACTTTGTGCTTCACCTCTTCACCAACACAAAACACCTTAAAGATGGCCCTTGCAGTCCGCGCCTCCGCTTCCACCAAGGCTGCTGCTCGCCCAGCCCGGGCCAGCCGCGTGGCTGTGAAGCCCGTGGCTGCACTCAATGCCAAGGCTGTCGGCGCTGGCATGGCTGCCATCGCCGTTGTTGCGTCCGTGGCTGCTCCAGTGAGTGCAGCGGATAATGCAGCGGAGGGAAAACCTCAAGGCCGGCTTTGTCAGGCGACCAGCTTCTGCGTTGATACAGATTAGCAGACATGCTACAGGGAGCAGCAGCAGCAGCAGCAGCAGCGCTATGCAATGGGATGCATAGCGGGGTCACCGCGACTGAGTTTTTTCTGTCGTTAGATGGGCAATTTTGGAAATGGGGCTGATCGAAGAACACAAGGCAACGCGAGGCACGACTGCATGAACTCGTGTATGACAACAGTGCAGCGAACAGAAACCCAGCAAGACAACTCCCTGTCTGCGAACGTTGCCCCCATGGCCTGTGCTCGTTTAGCATGCATGCTATTCTTGCGCCCTGGTCACAGGCTGAGGCCTCCAACCTGATCTCCGAGGTTGCCAGCGCGACCACCGGGTACCCATTCGTGCCCCCTGCATGGGCCCCATCCCTCTTTGTGCCCCTGACCGGCCTGGTCTTGCCAGCCATCGGCATGGCGTGGGCCTTCACATACATCCAGAAGTGAGTACGTCTGCGTGTGCTGAGGCCGGTGGTGCATACTGTGTTGGTTGAACGATGTACACTTCACATGATGTTGCAGGATGCATTGTGAAAAAGGAGGTTGAGCATTGCTTCACGTGAGGGGAGGGACTGCAACCCGACGTTAACATATTAAGCTTGTCTGATTCAATGATGCGTCATCCACCCTGCATTCACTTCACACAAAGTTGCCTGTCTGGTTGTTCGCGTGGTACAACTGCGTCGGCATCTGGTGCTGAATCGTCTCCAGGCGCATGAAACACATCAACGTAGCACTCGTACGCTGCTGCAAAGCGATCCACCCACCTGCAAGCAGTGTGTGCTTTGAACAAATACCCTTGATACCGTGCTCACTGGCTTACTGCTTTCCTATTTCACTCACGTTTGCAGGGACAAGGGACAGTAAATGTCTTGGCTACGTCACAGCTTGATGTTCAGATTTGGATTGAAGGAGCCGCAATTTTGTGAGGAGCTTGGAGGCTGCAGTGATGTAGCGTGGGACGCACGCAGCAGTCTGTAGCTGTTGTGCTACACCCCACCTTACATCAGGCTAGCAGATGCACTGGACAAACTGCCTTTTTGTTTCGACTGGGTGTGCTCGGCTGCATAAAGCTGTAGTTGCTACAAGCGGCACACGATGCTAGGGTTAAGGTGATGTGGGCAGAGTGTGTAGCTGTCATGTCCAACTTTGTTGTCCTAGGAACACAAGTGGACAGCCTCGATGCATACTGCCACCGCAAACGTGTAAGCTTGAGGTTTTTGTGCACACCAGCTTTTGTTTGTCTTCAGGACTTGAGTGTTGCTTACTGTGGGCATGGCTGCTTCACCTCTACACCTGAACAAGTATAGACGCCAAATATGCCAGCGGCTAGATACGCCAGCGACACGCGCGGGCATGAATGCATGAAAAGGACTTGCAGTGTGAGTAGTGCTTGGATCGGTACTCAACCAAGTGGGCCGACAAACAACACTATAAATTCGAGTCAGTCCAGGTTCTGGGTGCCCCAGAACATCATGCTATGAGTGTGTGTGTGTGTGTGTGTGTACATCAGAAGCGCGTTTGAACATCAAAACTAAGCAAGCAATCAGGCTTTCACCCCTCTGTAGCAAGCTCGAGCGTAAAGCCATCACCATGATGGAAAAGCTAGCCAGCCCATATTCCAGAGTCGTCTGGTGATTTCTGATCATTGAAAATTAGGCATCAACTTTAATCTTAGGGATTTGCAACGGAATGATATCCCTAAAGCACAACCGAGTGTAAGCATCAGCTAGGCCCAGGATACTAAGTTAATCCTCGCCATGCGGGTGTAGTGTGTGAGCCCCTCTCATATCTCAACGGACGATTCCAATGTGGTGTAAAACCACCATCCGTGTCAGGAGGCAAAGCAACAGATCATCTGGCGCAGATTATCTTGCTTACATCACTGCCTAGCTAGTGTGTGAGTACAACGTGTGGCCTGCACCAAACTATCACTCGGTTGTTTGTATGGTTTTTGAAACCCAATCCTGCACAGTCGCTGGGCTAGCCTTGACCTTTGGCTTCTTGACGCGAGCCTTGGACATCTCGACATCTGTTGTGGCTGTGGCTGCTGCCACCGCTGCCTGGTGCCTCCTGCCCCTTGTACCTAGGTTATTCCTAGTCAAACATTGCCTGGATCGTTCAACACATGTACATGCAAAGGAAGTGGCCTTACTTTTTTACTGTTTCCGTTTTCTCTGTTGTGCTTTTCTCTCTCTTCTTGTAAAACAGTGTTGGGGTCTCAGGTTGAAACTCAACTTTCTTGACTCCCCTGAACAGGTTCATGCATGGCTAGAAGAAGGGTACAATAGCAACTTCTGCATATCGAGATTGTGTGAATCTGTGGTGTGGGCCGGCCTGTCGGCAGTTTGTTTTCTGGCAGGGATGGCGCTGAGCCAAAGACATGAAAGTGCCCGACCGGGCCGGACAGGCCACCGCTTCGGTGAGGTTTGCAGAATCAACCTGAGACCCCAACAGTGGATAGCGCGTCATGATTGTGACAGTCACATGTAGGTTGGACGGGTTGAAATCCCATTTCCTCCTGTGACAGATACTAGTCAGCGATAACCTTTTAGAGTGAACCAAGTTCTGCCCAGTGCCGACCCTACACTACTGGACTGCTCTATTCTTCAGTCCGGTGCACTGTGGTTTATAGCATCTGAATAGTTGAGATGTTGGATGCACAATGTACTCTTGCTCTAGCTTCGTGTAGTGGGGTGTAACAGTGCCTGACGTACCTACTGCCGTGACTGCAACCCGAGGAATTGACAGAATTAAGGTTGTCAATGATGCATTAAGTTGCCTGTCTGGCTGTTCGTGTGGGCTTTTGGTGCTGGATCGTCTCCAGGCGCATGAAACACATCATCATAACACTGTTGCGTAGCGATCCACCCACCTGCAAGTACGTTCTGGTTGACGTTCGTGAACACTGTCAGGAATGACTGTCATGCATTGCAAGCCATCCTACATAAGCCCGGTCGTGTTTTAGCGGCGCTTTCATTGTTGTGGTTAACAGACCCACCGTGGGGTGCAATTCCACTTGCAGTTGAAAACCCTAAAAGCTGATCAGACACTGAGACAATTGAAACAGGGCATGTCACTGTACCTCCTGTCAACAAAACTGCCCGTTTTGCCTAGCAGGTACAGCAGCGATACAGCAGCCCTGTTTCTCCCATGTTTCTGTTGCAAGCTCCTCGTGTGTTTGTGTGCATGAGCGTGAAAACTGCTGCACATGAAGAGGATGCTGCTGATTGCATGTCGGTTTTGCATGGCCTTGAAGGTCATCATGGCTAAGCATTGTTTGAACGGCTTGTGCAGCATCAGGCAAGAGTACAGGAGCACCCAGACACACAGCTTGATTTCCAGGAGTTGCCTGTCATGAAGGGACGTCGGTTGTTTCCACTACTTTGCTTCGGAACACTTGCCTGACAGTGTGCATGGTGATAGTGCAAGCAGTGTGCAACTGGGTAGATTCACTGAACGTGCTTGAAGCTGGCAAGCCCATGATCTTAACTGCTGGGCACACTTGACCGCGCGCTGTTGTAAGTAAGCAATGATGGCCACAAGGGCCTCACCACCCCTTGCTGACACGGTCGAATTCCCCTTTACTAGGAGAAATTTTTGCAATTTGCGCAAATAGTTGATGTTTGCGTTGGACGTGCTTCATGGTGTGCACTCCCTCCTTGAAAGCAAGCGCGTGTAATGTATTTTTTCCTGGCAATATGGGTCTAAACAATACTTCCTGTGTCCAAGGCGTTACAAAATGTGTTAGCACTGGGTGGACAGTCTGCAGACCTTGTCTACAAGCAAAAAAATAGTCTTGTGTCAAAGACGCTCAGGCATGGAACTCAAAGCCATGTATTGCCAGTTCATGGTCCGCCCAGGCTGAAGAAAAAATGCCATGGGTTTCGTGAACTTGGGCTTTGATGAGAGCCAGGAGTCTGGCACTGCAGAATCTGAATTGGCTGACATGCTCAAATGGCTGCAACGTTGCTCAAACGATGCTGGCCTCCACCTCCAAGCCTGAGGGTGGCACCCACTGCATCATGGCCTCCACTGTCTGTGAAGACAAGCTCTTCAAGTCCACCAGCCTGCGTAGACAAATCAAGAGAAGATTTCTGAATTTGCAGGAATCGACTGCGAGCAGCAGATGGGTACTGTGCAGCTGCACAACGTCTGCCGTGCAACCAGCCTGGCAAGTGTTGTGCCATTCACAACCCGAGGAAAGTCTGTGCATTGTCCGATGCAACTAGTGCTGCACCCACGGTGTGCAATGGAGCATGCTAATGCATGAGCTGCAGCTGCAGCAGTTGCAGTGCATGCAGCAAGAGCGTGCGACTAACGCCTGATACAATGCATGCATGGTTGAAGCCCAGTGTGGTGCATGAACGATGACTTGACCACAACTCCAGGCCGAGCCGGCAGTACACGACGAAAACAAGCGGCTGGACATACCTGTGGTGTGTGCGAATCTCGAAGTGCTCCCGAGCATCCTTGTTGACGTGGGGCGAGCGCAACACACAGTAAATCTTCTTGCGGGTTGGAAGCATCACTGGGCCCTTAAACATGGAGCCCGTGGTGTCCGCGATGGCGCGAATCTGCTCCACGGCCTCAGCCAGCAGCTTGACGTCATAGCCCCGCATGCGGATGCGCAGCCTCACATTCTCTGAGGCCATTGGGGCGGTGATTGCTGCGGTGTTGACATCCACGTCGCCAGCGTACTCGGAAATATCAAGCTGTGCGGCCCTGACAACTACACATGGCTGAGGTGGGCTGACAGTGTGCAGCGTCCTGGATGGAATGGGCCGGGCGCTGAGGACAGGGCGCACGGTGGAGAAGGGCTGTGTGGCCCGCAGCCGCTGGGAGATGGCCTGCATTTCTCCTCAGTCGAATGGGACGACGCAGATGGTGAACAGTCTCAATGATGACGGTCGTCCGCCCGACCCATTCAAAAGTGTATGCACGTTTCTATGCCGGTACACCGGCCTGGACCTTGGGGCTTTCTGGACCAGACATCCTCCTCTCCTGATCCAGGCGTGCATGCTAGACTCAAGCACTCAGACATCATGTTTTTTGAGTTGATCAAATTTTACTCGCAAATGCCCTAGTTGCCTTCTGAATGCACTGCCAAAGGTACAGGTCAAAGTTTTGGTTGCATGGGCGGTACACCTGAGGCTTTCTGGCGAGCACCTTGAAGAGGTATCGTTGACAAGCAGGCCATGTGATGGCCTGTAATGGCTACACTGGAGGTACACGTCAGGCTTCGTGGCGAAGTGCTGGAGAGGGTTCGCTCATATTGAGGGAGGGCTCCAGCTCTGCTGTGTCGTTGTCATCACTTCTTCACAATACCTGTCTGGCTGCCCGCCTCCTTGGGGAGGCAGCCAAGCCCTCTTCACCCCGACTGAGACCCGCATTGCAGAGCAACCGCAGCGCTTCATTGGGCACTAGACACATGCCGCCTAATATAGCTAACACCCGAGAACCCATCTCCGAGTTAACTGCTAGCAGAACTTGTTGCCAGCAGGTTCGGACGATGCCCTCCGTAATGTGCCGGCATGGTGTGGTGGTTGTACTGGTATGGCTCAGCCCAGCACGCGGTCCACTTCCTGCAACAGTAGGGTCACCACTGTAGGAGAGACCAGCATCTACCGGCATGGTGGTCATACCTTCAACTTGCGACGTGTTAGCGGCTACCCTCTTGCTTTGCAAGCAGTGATATGTGCAATCATCCAGGCAGATGCCATGCAGGATTGATCCTATCTGTAACTGATCCTATCTGTAACTGAAGATTGTTCAGAGAGTTCATGCCTGCAAAGTTTGATAGAAAGCTCTTTGCCTGCGATCATGACCAGCAATTGTGCAGACTGCGCGCTTACCGTCCAAGGCCTCCTCTCCTTCTTGTGCGCGTGGAGGTCATGCAGGCGCATGCCCGTGCGGAGAGGTCCCAGCCCAGGGTCCAGCCCTGTCCGGTACAGCAGAGGGCGCTCCTGCGCTCTGGCCAGCTGACGGATGTGAAGTGCTGAGTTGATGTCCCGCCTAATAAGCTTGGGACATGGATGCTCAGCTGTGGCAGGGAGCAGCTGCAGCCCCCGGATATGGCGCTGAAGCTTGATATTCCAGACGCCCAGCAGCTCTTCATCCGTGCCGTAATGCAGCCTGCTGGTCCTGAATTGTCCACGAGCTTGGTGATGTGGCGACTGCGGCACTCCCTAACACAGGCACAGGGACTGCGGCACTCCCTGTGTGGATAGAATGCTCAACTGTCATGTGTGCATGACACACCCAACGCATGGCCATGCACCAACAGTGCATGCGCACTCTGTTACAGCCATTGCATTGCTGCACGGGGCTGAATGGGCAGGCAGGTTGTGGTTAGCAGGGGGCGGAGGCAGCAAGAGGCAGGGGTGCGCACACGAGCATGTGTAGGCACATGCAGGAAGGTTTGCGTGAAATTTTGGCCAGTGTTCCACTGGTTTGCAGACCGTTTGGACGAGTTTGTGCCTCTACTTCCAGTCAAAGCGACAGGGTTACATTTCCACGTTTTCATGAGACCACTTGCCAGGAACCCATGTGATTTGTTAAGCCAGATGTGAGCCAGATGTAAGAACAGACGGGTACAGCAAGAAAAAGTAGAAGTTTGTGACACAGTTATGGCAAACTTCCTTTTTGTCACCAGATTGCAGCAGCCAAGTGACTTGTGCTGGGTGGTGGAAATCTTTGGGTGTTGGCATCCGTCGTATACCATGGTTCCTGTGCATCTCACGAGGGCCGTAACATGGTTTCAAAGTCTTGTCAGGGCAATACTGTCTGCCAGCTGCTTACTGTTACTGTTGGAACGGCTTGTGCATCTGTAGACGTGCAAGTTGCTATTGGCCATTGGCCCCAGAAGCCCCAATTGATCGTGAGTCAGGTCACGTGTCGACCAGCACGCCCACCAGCAGCACCGAAAGAGCAAACACGATGCCAAGTGCCATACATAGACTGCCTTACCAAATGGTGGGTGGTGACATTACCTTTCTGGCAGGCAGAATCAGCAATGGCAAGCAGTCCCTTGAGGTATCGCTTTGAATGGTGCTCGTCCACCTTACAGGATCAGCGCCTTAACCTACTTGCGACGTATGCAAGACTTAGCATGCACACCAGCACGGATGCAGCATTGCTGGCCGGCTGTGGCAAAGTTGTGGTGGTCTGGTCCCGGGCTGTGTCAAAAAAACAAACACGAAATTCGTGGGTTCCTTGACAAACACACGAGGCCAGGGACTACCTAACTATACTACAAAGCACACTGCATATACTGGTCTCTGCGCCATCAACATTTCAGTAACACCACATAGGAATTGTCCCAGAACTGGCAAACTTCCTTTTTGTTGTTGTTGGGTATTGTTAAACTGGGTGCCCCAACACCTGCTCGCATGTTGGCAGCATGGCAGCTTGCTGCAGCAGCTGTCCAATGTCAACAGGCGGGAATCGTTGCAGCGTCTTCATAATGACTGTGAAGTCACCCTGCACAACACCGTCAGCAAATGCAAGAAGTTGCAAACAAGTAAGGATGCAATCATCAGAACACAGAACCTCAGGCTAAGATTTGGCCTGTCCTGCATGTTCAACAACTTGTAAAGTAACTTGTTACCTCAGGCACCACATCAATTCCCTGCAAACGAGCACCACGGCTGTCGCAAGATACAAACAGCAAGGTGAGGCAAGTTGTCAAGGTATCAAGCTGCTGTACGTCTGGCATTGGTTGCTTCAGTGCATGTCCAGAGTCCAGGCAGGAACACAATGTTTGGGACGGGATACAGTCGACGAGTTGGTTCATGGGCCCATCAGACGCACACCTGCATCAAGCGTGGTTTGACATGCAGTATCATGGCGACACAGATACGTAGCAGACAGTCCATGCGCCCATGAGGGTCGCCCAGGATGGTGTCCCAGATGCGCAGTGTGTCAGGGAACGCAAACTCCTGGGAGAGGAGGAGCGTGATCCACCGAAATGAGTAGTACTGAGGATCAACCTGCGGGCAGAAGGGAAGAGCATATGTGCAGTTGGTGATTGATTAGCATCAAGTACAGCTTCAGAGCACAGGTGAAACTGGCAAATACAAGCAGGAGAGCTTCGTCTGCGGCTGTCAAATCAATCATAGGCCTGATGATTTCAATCCACAAGCAAGGCAGTCGCTGAGGACTCCTGATTCCCTTTGCTTCACCTTGTTTGCTATCTCTATGTGCTGCCACAGCTCGTAGTCGCAGTGCTGCAGCAGCTGCATGAGGCGCCGCAGGGTGGCGCGGATGCCCGTCTGCGCGTTGTCCAGCTGGGCACAGAAGTGATCCCGAAACTCGCTGATCAACTCTAGGAAGCACCTGAAGCGCACAGTGAAGCACACCCTGTAGTGACTGCACACAAAAAAACTATGTGATGTCAGCACTAAGGACAGCATCCACTAGTTGTGGTCGCTGCAGGAAAGGGAGGTAGCAAGCGTTTAGGCAAAGTGCTAAAGACCAACGGAGGCAAAGTCGTGTAGCAATCCCTGCAAAGCACTGTGTGCGGGCCTGTGCTGAGTCACTTGTCATCACACGTGCGGTGCGCTCCAAGCTAGCTGTTGCTTTGCTGTGTTGACACGGTCTGGTCTGTGGTCTGGGCAATGAGCCCACCCACATGCTGGCCTCACCAAAATGCATCTGCCTCGGCAAACTCTGCCTCCCTGTCATCCTTATCATGCTTGAAGAGGTAGTACAACGGTGCAATGAGTTCGTTCATGCCTTGGATGTAGCGCAGCCCTGGGTTCAGCTTGGCGTACATGAAAAGTGCGCGCCGCATCTCCTGCACATGCATTGCATGATGACACACCTGGTCAGCTGTTGCATTTGTCACCACAAGCGCTGTGACCTTAGCAAGCTGGTTAACGGCTGAGGGCTGGCTGGCACAGAGCATCAACTCTGTGATGGTGCAACTGTTGGAAGCGCATCCACTGTGCGCTTAAACACAGGCTGACGCTATACGGCAACTGGCGTGGAGATACCAACTGGGCATGTGATGCATGGCGGCAGTTCCAGCCGTTGGTAACCGCGCACAGCGTGCATGACATCGCATACCTGTCGATGCAGCTCAGACTCTTCGGAATCACCCGTGAAGAAGTGCATGTCGGGGTGTGTGCGCATGACGTCCCTCGTGATCTGCTCCAACGTCTCGTTGTCCTGGAAAAATGTGCGCCACCGGCTGCCCGCATCCAGTGACAGGGGATGATCCAGGGCCGTGACGTCATGCATGGCCAGGAGATCGCTGAGTGGGGGCAGGCCGCCGTCAGATGCTGCTGCTCGCTGCGGCACGGCTAAGGGGTCATTGTCTAGTGGGTTACTACTCGCACTGGCCATGCTACCTTGCACGGCTAGAGGGCCGGCCTGGCCTGAAGGTTTAATGCTGGCCAGTGGCCCCTGATCCAAACTCGTAGCGCCCACTTGTCTCCCAGCATCGTTTGATAGAGAATCTGCTGTCGTGGCTGCTGTGGCGCTAGCTGAGGATGGTCGTGCAGCGTCGGCTGATACGTTGGAGCCGGTGACAGATGGGCCACTGGGCGCCAGGAGCGGGTCTGCGCCTTCATCATGGTGTGGTGCGGTGTGCAGGCTGCCGTCCTCCTGCATGGGCCGCTTAGGGTCTACTATCAACTCCTGCACACAACAATACAACGACACAAGGTCACCAACAGGACAAGTCACTTGAAGAGGATGCCGATGCAGCTGCTTATATCCGTTGCACAAT